>LGRX02020908.1:0-17576 GCA_001247695.2 Cymbomonas tetramitiformis
TGTGGTGGCGGCCGAAGTTGGCTTCGGCTCCACTCTTTCAGACTTGGTTGTTGTCACTGAGTTTTTTCAGTGTCACGTTGAGTTATTTCCCGACATTCACATTGTACGAGTTTGTAAGGCTCAGAGATATTATATTTTTTATTCGGTCATGGACACCTTGACGGACGAGGCGCTGGCCACGCGTATCGAGGAGCTGCGGGCGTCGGAGGCCCTGCGGAGCTTCCTCGAGGAGCTCACGGGTGAAGGTGCGGTGACCTTTACAGCGGAGGAGACTGCAGCTAACACCCGTCTCTCCACCCTCACTGGCGAACAAGACCGTCGTGCTGTGCGTGCTGCTCACGCGCAGCACTTGCAGCAAGCAGCTGGCGGGGGGGGTCAGACCGAAGCTCTTCACGCAAAATTAGATGAGCTCTTAGCCGCCAATGGCCCTCCCCGTCGCGCCCTTCCCGGATCTACGTGTGACTTCAAGGACAAGAACGGCAGCGACGGTAATGCAGCGAAGCGCACCTGGGACTTCGCTAATGCCGCTGACAAGATCTTCCACAAGGGGAAGACTGAACTGTCCAAGGCCGCAAAAACGATGCCCGCCCCTATCGCGGAGGAGATCAAAGAGAACCTTAAGAAGGCCGAGGAAGCTCTTGAGGAAGGTATGACTCTGTGCGAAGCGAAGGCCCAACTCGCTCTCATAGCTTTCAAGGATGGCTGGAACGTGGCGAAAAAGTTTGCTGATGAGCCGGTGACAAATTCTGATGAGGCGGAGAAACGTTACAAGAAGGCCAAGAAGGCCGCGAGCGAGGAGGCTGCTGCGAATGCGGACAGTAGGAAGGCTCGCAACGGCTGGAAAGCACGTGGAGGCTGGAGGCCCCAGCAATTTTATCAGCCCCCTCCTCAGCCTAGGAATGATTTCGGGCCCAAAGGAGGCAAAGGAAAAGGAGGGAATGGCTTGCCCCCTGTTTGCTTCATATGTGGACGCTCAGGGCATATGCAAGCTCAGTGCCCTTTCGGCGCGAAAGGAAATTAGACCTTAGAGTTACTCTTTTATCTTATTATCTTTATATGAAGAAATTGTTTTCGTGGTTACTTGCTTTGTTTGTGCCTTGTTCTTGAATGGCGTATTTAGTTTTAGGGGTGTGCGATTCGATGCGTAATGCTCGTTTGAGCCTCGGCTTGTCCGATTCCGCGAGTGCGAGGCACTTTAGTGCTGTGTGCGTGGTCACACCTGAATCCGATTCCCTTATCGTAAGGATGGCGGCTTGTTCCGCAGACGAGTTCGATCGAGGCGAGTTCGAAGAGGGTTCGAAAGCGACACCTGCCCCTCGTGGAAGGCTGCGAGCGCGATTGTCGTTCTGGAGGACTTTTTGCAATGCTGTCGTGCTTGCGTGGATTGCGTTCGGAGTTTCGTTGCCCTGGGCGAATGAGCCCCCGCCTGACAGGTGGTTCGCTAACTCGGCAGTGGCTCTTGGTGAGCGAGAGTTTGTTTCAGAGGCTGTTTCTAGCCTGCTTGAGACAGGAGCGGCATATGAGGTTTTTTCGCAGCCTGCGGTTGTCTCGCCCTTGAGCGTTGCATACAGAGACATGGGACCGGGTGAGCCGCCGAAGAAGCGGTTGATTTGGAATGGCCGTTACGTGAACCGCTATCTAGCGGTGAAAAAGTTTAAGTACGAAGGCCTAATGATGGTGCGCGATCTCCTAGACCCCGAGGGCTATATGTGGAGCTTTGACCTTACGTCGGGCTACCACCACGTTGAATTGCACGAGGACTCGCAGAAGTATGTTGCTTTCGAGTGGGAGGGGAGATTTTACCAGTATGCTGTTCTCCCTTTCGGTCTTGCGATTGCCCCCTACGTTTTCACGCGTGTCACCAGAGAGTTGGCTCGCCGCTGGAGGGAGCGTGGCGCGAAGCTGAATCACTACTTAGATGACTTCCTATTCTTTGGAGCGGCACTTGCCTGCTCTTTGTCTGCTTTTATGCTGCAGCAAGCGGCAATCCTCTCTGACTTGGATGCTTCAGGGTTCCTTATGAATGTAGAGAAGTCAATGCTTACCCCTATGCAGCGGTTGCCCTTTTTGGGAATGGGGATCGACTCGTTGCAAGGAGTGTTCTTTGCGCCCCAACAGAAGTGGGAATCTTTTCAGAAGAAGGTCTCCGCAGCGCTGGACCGCCGTAGGATCACGGCCCGCGGCCTCGCCTCTATAGCAGGAAAAGCAATGTCACTCCGAGTAGCTCTTGGGAAAGTTTCTTTTATGTTTACCCGCGAGATGTATTTTGTGATTGAGTCCGTTCGTAGTTGGAATGATTACGTATCTGTTTCTGCTGAAGTCTTGGCGGAGCTTCGCTTTTGGGCGAGCCTCGGAGCTGAGGAATTCACCACTCCGATTTGGACGTTGGTGTGTGCTGTCTTTACTAATCTCATATGGACAGATGCGGGAGGTACCGGCTGGGGTGGATGGCTTGCGGCCTGTGGCGGCAGAGATCGGCAGGATGCGAGGGGACACCTGTCCCTTTCGGAGCGAGAGGAATCCTTCACCCTGAGGGAGCTCATAGGGATCCTTCGTACCCTGCAGTCGTTGGTTCGTTTTATCGTGGGCACGGCTGTACAATTGCATACTGACTCTCAGCCGGCTTGGAGGATCCTTTGCAAAGGCTGCAGTGCTAAATCCCACCTGCACAAGTTAGCAGTGAAGATCTTTTGGTGGTGCGTCACGAATGATGTCAGGCTGCAAGTCACTTGGATCCCGCGGGACCTTAATGCATATGCTGACCACCTGGCAGGTATTTATGACTCGGACGATTGGATGTTGTCAGAGTACTGGTTCAGATGGCTAGACAATTTGTGGGGCAAGCACACGGTTGACAGATTTGCTACGGACCGGAATCACTTGCTCCCGAGGTTCATAAGCAGGTGGTGGTGCCCCGGCTGCGAGGGAGTTGACTGTTTTGCCTCCACAGACTGGTGGTGTGAGAACAATTGGTGCAACCCCCCCTTCGGGCTAGTGGGGCAGCTGTTGCGGTGCCTTATCCGTCACGGGGCACAGGCTACTGTTATCTGCCCCCGTTGGACAGGCCGTCACTGGTGGCCGTTGCTTTGCCCCGACGGACAGAATTTTGCTTCCTTCGTAGTGGATTGGATTGAACTCCCCCGAGACTCAATTGAACCCCTGTTTAAGCCTGGGGCGGGGAGAGCCAATGAGGTAGCCGTCGGCCCCCCTGCCTTTCGGGTGTTGGCGCTGAGGATCGACGGGTCCCGTTGATTGGGGGCAGGTGGAGCTCTGGCGTCACAGCTTTGGAGTCAGCTCCAAGTAAGCCCTAGCTAGCGACCCGCTTGAACAGTCACTGCTTAAGTCGATGAAGGAAGGTATGGTCAACACTAGATCTGCCTCCACCTGGACCGACAGTTACTTGGGCATTATCAGCAGGTACAGAGCTTTCTGTGCAGCCAGAGTCCCTCCACGGGTACCAGTCCCAGCTGCCCCCCTCACAGTGTGCCTGTTCCTCCAGCTGGTGGCCTCAGAGGCCAAGTCCTATGCAGTAGTTAAGTCAGCATCAGGGGCTATTTTTGCCTTCGTTGCATGAGATGGCCCTAGTGCCGGCAGCAGAGGCCCCTACCAAGCACCCCTTGGCCAAGGGTGTCAGACAGTCAGCTAAGAGAAGGCTCGGCCTGAAGCTCCAGAATCAGAAGGAGCCCTTGACTCTTGAGGTCCTCCAGACAGGCATTCTACTTTATGTACCAGATTTCCAGGCATGCTCTCTGCTTGCCCTGTCTGTGGCATCTATGGTTGCCAACATGTGGGCAGGGTTCCTTCGGTACAAGGACATGAAGTATGTGTGGGTAGAGCTAGTCAAGTTCTATCCCACCCACATGGAGGCACTGCTCATAGAGAGGAAGAATGATCAGTTCAGAGAGGGGGACGTGGTGTACATATCCAGGGGGCTAGACCGTAGGACCTGCCCTGTTGCCCTGAATGAGGCTCTCATCTCCAGAGCGCGCCTCTCAGGGTTGGTTAACCTGTACCAGGGGTGGGATGGCAGAGTAGCCAGGTTCCGCCCTCAGAATACTCAGTTGAATGGAAGGCACATTGAGTACCCTCGGTGCAGGAGGGAGGTTCATAAGTTTCTTCAGAGGACCACCGGCATGTCAGAAGCAGAGGTTCAGAAGAAGTGGTGCACTCAGTCTCTCAGATCTGGTGGAGCTACAGTAGCAGCCCAGAAGGTGGACTTCCGGCTCTTCCAGAAGCACGGGGCATGGCATACAGCCTCTAGTGCCCACCGTTACATACTGGATTCCACCGAGACACGCCTCTCAGTGACTAGAGCCATGGGCTACTAGACTTGCAGTGCAGCCCCAAGAGGGCGGGGGCAGTCATGAGGCTGCTCCCCTTGTTATCTATTAAAAAGTAAATGTAATGTATTCATCCTTTGGCACCTTGCGATCTTGTGTCAGTTCCACTGTTCTGATTGCCCTTTCCCGAGACACCTGTGAGTGTGGGTTTAGTTAGGGCAACTCATTCCGTGCTTGCACGGAGCCCCTGCTGTGCCTGTAGGCACAGTTCAGGTCAATACCCTGCCCTAGGGCAGGGGGGTTCTGTGTTTATGAACACACCCTTTCGGTGAGATTATCAGCAGTAGCTAGCTAGGGGTAGCTGGGGGTAGCTAGGGGTGCTCTGCGGAGCGGAGCTAAGTCGGATAATCGAAAGTTATCTGACGGTGAGGAGCGTCCCTGCCGAAGGCCGGGACGTATCGACGGCAGATAACTTCGGTTATCTGAGTTAGTGGGAGCGGAGCAGAGCGGCTCCATGTGGTGGTGGCCGAAGTTGGCTTCGGCTCCACTCTTTCAGACTTGGTTGTTGTCACTGAGTCCCACCCTCCCACCCTTCTTGATAATTCTAGTGTATTTATTTAATATGTTTGTGATTAGTTTGCCAGTTTTATTAATACTGGCTTCTTTAGCAACCACTGTTCTGATTGCCCTTTCCCGAGATTGTTCTGATGCTTTTCTCCCAGAAAGCTCACGCTTTCGCAAACAGGATGACGCCCCACCGGATGTCACACGAAGTCCGCCGGACCAAGCCGAGCCCATCCACGGCCTCACGAAGATCGAGAGACATCACAGGCACCACAACATCGTCAACCGCGCCACGTGGACAAGACCTCTGGCTCGCCGCACCGGATCGCAGCTGACACCAGTAACAGCAAGAAGAACGACGCGAAACGCCGCGCAGCGCCCCGAGCGCGGGAGTGCACAACGACTCGCAGCTGACACGCCACATGTGACATCGCATCACAACAGCAACTCGCTTCGAAATATGGCACCTCAAAAGTCACCAACGGAATGTAGCATCTAGCGACAATTCAAATGTAGAAACAGACCGCCGATTGGAGAAGGCGAAACATCGCGAACCGAAAGGTCACCAAAGGCCTCGCTGCAGCTGTAGGAAATTAGCTTCTTAACAGGAAAATAGCGGAACGTTTCAATCGTCAGTCTGCCGAGAACTATATATCTAAAAATTTTCCCCCGTCAACAACCCGCGCACCCCGGCACCGCTGCCCCGCACACCCGAGATCCTAGCAGCCTAGTCACCACGCCACCCGCCACGACACAGCGCGCGGTGCATAATCGCAACATTTTCACTAGCCTGCTTTGCAGGGATACCGCACTCTCAGGACTTTGTCCCCTTTGCTAGCGTAAATGTTTTATTATTTCTGACATAATTCTGACATAATTCTGACATAATTCTGCCAAACCTAAACCCTAAACCCTGAATGCACACAAAAGTTTGGGGGGTCACGATAGGGGGGCCTCCACGGCCGATTAAAACGGCCAAAACTGATTTTCAGACCCCCTGGTGGCCCTTACAGACCCCCGCTGATACCCCTGTCATAATTTAATATCAAATATGACAGATAGTCAAAGTTAGTCATAGTTAACCAATGATATTACTGTTGATCGCCGACTTTCCTTCCGTCATCAGTGATGACCGTCATTCAGGAGACGGATCGTCCGATCTCACTCCTCGGATCGCGGAAATGAAGAATCGCGAAGTGGCGGTTCACCTCCAGCTTCGTAGTCCAAGTGTCGCAGAGTGTCGCTCTTAAGTCGGAAATTGGTGAAAATACTTCACTTTTCCTACCTGCTGACGATTGCTGCGTCTTTCTTCTCCGTTTCCTAACGCAAGTTTTCTTCTTACAATCATGGTTTCCGCAGCAATCGCTACTAGTTCTGATTTGCGGAGGGCGACCCGCGCCTCCCGCAGCGCACGGCCCCGTCTGCTTGATGAGAATTCCGTGCCCAACGTTATGTCGTCCGCGTTTAATGCAGCGACCTCGGCTCTGCGGGTCTCCCCTCCGCGGGAGGAGCCCGCAATCTTTCGCTCGTTGGGTCTTAATGAATCTGAAGACGGTGACGAGGTGGTCGACGCGGGGGAAAGGTGGTCCCGAGAGAATGTTGAAACGCCGGAGTCGCCGTCCGGACCGTCCTTGTTGCAGGAATTGTCGTTTGGCGACCAAGCTGCCCCTGGACGCGCTGACTCTCCTCCTCCGGCAAGAAATGTGCTGCAGAGAACGTCCTTGGCGGAGGATGTTGCGGGGGGGGCCAGCCTCCCTCTCCGTCCGCAGGCGTCCCGCGATGAAGTCCACCACGCGACGGAGGAAAGGCTGACTATTCCCGACCTGACGGTGAACGCCTTTACTGGACTTAACTTCTTCGTGCTGCCTAGCAAGGAATTACTTCTGAACCCCTCAATCTTTAAGACCGAGCACCCTCGGAAGATCTGTGCCAAGGTCCCTGGTCTGGAGGTGTCGAACAACCAGTCCAGAGCAACTATGGTTCGGAATTTGGAGAGCTTCCGCGAGGTGCTGGAGAGGTCACGTACGCCCCCGACGGGGGATATGGCTACACCTGTGACTTTGACCCCGCGTACTGATCTGAACGCGGGGGGCCGGTCCCCCCGCCAATGGGGGACGTCCCGACTGACTTGGTGTCCCGGGAATCGGGACACCAAACGCCTCCAGTTGTCCCGGTCACCGAGGGCACGGGCCCCCGACGGCCCCCGTCCCCGTTGTACGTCCGGCCGGGAGCCGCGCAGAACCCGACGTACCCGCCGGGGTTCGGCCCGCACACGGACCCGAATGCGGAGCAAGGTCTTTTCTCTGGCCTCGACCCCCCCGCAAGCCAAGCACAAGAACCTCTGCAACCAGCCCAGGTAGCTAGCCCGAGCGCTCCTGCTTGCCCTCTCCTTTTCCTTTAGAAATTTGAATTCGTTTCGGTTTAATTTGCTAGGGCCTTCTCCTTCCCTGTAGTTTGATACAAACTTAATCAGCCTGTTCAACCCGTTTCACTAGTTAGGAATTCTTCCCCTCTTTTAGAATAGTCCGGTCCCCGTCCTCGTGTCACAAAGAGTAATTAGTTAGGGCCCTTGCAGTAATCTAGGAGCGCAGTGCCTGGGCTTGTGGGCGCTTCCTAGGTGGTGAAATTTGGTTCTTGTAAACTTTTATGCTGCTGTTTGTAGCCTGCCAATTTAAAAAGTTTTGACTTGCTTTAAAAAGTTTGAATTTAAAATGCTGCTTGTGTCCCGTGGGGACAACAAGAACTTGGTTATCCTCACACTGAGTGAGGCTCTTCTTGGAAGAGTATGTACCCCGTGGGGGTTTTTGTTGTCTGAAATCCTCAATCTGTGAGGTGTCTCCTCTTGGAGGGACATTGTACCCCGTGGGGGTTGTTTATGTGGACAATTGGTTCCAAAATATCTGGTCGGATGTAAGCTCCTGGTTATGGGCCTTCTTGACAAAAATTGGTTGATATTGCAGGCTCGGGAGGCTGATGATGAAGTGGTGCTCACAAGAACTCTGACTGCCCCAACGGTGGGAGATGATTGTGCCATTTGCCTAGCCAGCCTGCTAGGAGAGATGCCGTGTGTGTCAACTGCATGCAATCACCACTATCATGTAGCCTGTTTCGATGGCCTGAATGAAATGTACCATTTGACCAGCTTGGTCCAGCCAGCAGCAATACATGCTGTTTTCACCATGACCTATAGAAAAGTAGTCAGATGTCCATTGTGTAGATCTGTGCTGATTGTGGATGAACTCCCATATGGGGAGGACAGATTCACATATCTGTGGTAGATATAGTTGTATTATTTTTCTGAGGGCAGTCTTGCATGAGAGTTGTAATTTCCTGATTGTTGCATTGTTTCAAAAATTTGGCATTAATTGTTGTGATTAGGATCGAAATTGTTTGCTGTTATTATGATGATAAATAATTGCTGCAATTGAGATGAATGCTATTTGAAAATATGAATTTGTTTATATTGAAAATATGAATTTGTTATATTACAACTTGAATTGCTGTGAGGATTGCTGAAAATAGGATTGAAATTATTGCTGTTATCATGATGATGAAGTTGCTCTAATTATGACGAAATAGTTCCTGTAATGTTGGACAATAAGTACTGCATTTATGATGACTATGATTGCTTTGTTCGATGTGAGGATAGGTATGAAAATTTCTTTGATCCGATCGATGAAAAAATTGCATGCTCGTGACAAGCTGATGCTGGAATTAATGATTAGGGAGGGTGATGTGATTGCCTCAGATTATGACCCCTTATGATTATTGCATTACGTGCATTGTCAGAGTGGGGGCGAGAAGATGTTACTGTTGTAACACATTATTATGCATGTTTGTATCGAGGCAAAGGACGATATGTGAGTGTTTCCTCAACCTCAAGTAAATGAAGATGGATGGTGGCATGAGGGAGCAGGCTCCTTTGGGATTGGCATCATCGATGACGCCGGGATTCGACATTCAGGCGTACGTGGACTCGGTGCTCCAAAGATCCATGCAAGAGGAGACCAAGGGGGTCTCCAACTGGTTGAAAGCACACCGATTGAGAAGCGAGCTGTTGGACTGGTGCCTGACCCCGGGGAAATCGGTGCCGGAGATACCGAAGCTGATGCGAAAGGTGGCAGCTGCTTTTGGTTTGCCGGGAGCTAGTTCGAGGGAGCCGGAGACTCCTCAGTCCTTGTATTCCCTTGCCACTCTCATCGAGAGGGAGTTGGCAGGAGGTACTAGGGATGCGTCCTTGCCGGACAATCACATTGCCCTGTTTGCACATCAACAAATAAGGGCTACAGTTCCAGAGTGTGAGAAGGATGATGCGCACGAGTCAGAATTGCAGATGTTCATTAAAACCCAATCCAAGAAGGCCTCGTTATCGGGAGCCACTAAGCATGTTACTGCAAAACCGGGAGCCCCTGCAGATGGTAATGCCAAATGTCCAAAATGCCAGGGGTCACATATGCTGCGGGACTGCAAGTCCCCTTATGCGTTGAACAAGGATGGATCCATCAATGTGACTTGGGTGGACAAACGAAATAAGAATGACAATAGGAATAACCAAAACCAGTTGCCTCAGTTGCCACCACCTCCTCAGAGGGAGCCTGTTTAGAAATCGTCAAAAGTTGCCAGAATGCTGGTCTGTATAATATGTATATAGTGTATCAATATTTGGGAGCGGGCCAGGATGCCTGTCTTACCTTGTAACATCAGATTCCAGGTTTAAATACCAAATTGAAATGCATTGTTGTATGTGATATGGATTTGCTTGATAAGTTAATTTTGCATTTTTGTGAATTTGCTCTACGTTAGATTTTCGAAATGTCGATTTGGCTGATTTTGCTCTACGTTAGATTTTCAGATTTCAAATTCGGGATGCTGGATTTTTCGATTTTGGATTTGGTATTTTTTGCTCTACGTTAGATTTCGAAATTTCGATTTGGCTGATTTTGCTCTACGTTAGATTTTCAGTCTTCAGTCTTCGGGATGCTGGATTTTCGAATTTTGGATTTGTTTTTTTTGCTCTACGTTAGATTTTCGAAATTTCGATTTCGCTGATTTTGCTCTACGTTAAATTTTCAGATTTCAGCCTTCGGGATCCTGGATTTCGATAATTGGATTTGCTTTTTTTGCTCTACGTTAGATTTCGGGATCAGCTTCGGAACACTGGGTTTCGGACTTTGGGATGCATATCTCAAGTTGGAGTGCTTCGCGGATACAGGCAATTAATGCCAATTACCTTGCCTGCACGGACCACCTGGTCCCGTCCGTCATAGAAGCCTCCCTTTAACATGGGGATGCTGGACGGTTAGAGTACTGACCACAACGGGTGGGTTACTCTACACGAGTAGCACACCGGAAGTGGCCAGGCTCGAAAATCGTCCATCCCTTTCCACAAGATTGGGGCCCGGTAGAGACCGGGGTGCGATTTTCGAGGAGCATTTCTCCTGAAAGGAAGAGTGCTCTGGTGTGGTTGTTGTCTCGAACAGGGACACGAGCCAAACTCAGCCCCACGGAAGGGATTGCTTTTCTTCGATGGTGCATGCCGCTTTAACGCGTCGCCGGATTTGAGGCAAGCCTCGTTCGGGGTGGCACTCTGCTCAGAACAAGGTCAACAGTGGACCCGGGACTACGGGCGCCTTGGATCCAAGACGAATAATTATGCAGAATTCGTGGGGGCCGTGATTGCAATCCAAAGAGCAATAGAATGGAACTTGACCACAGCAACAATTGTTGGGGACTCGGAGCTGGTGGTGTCAGCATTCTCGGGCTCCCGTAACGTTATCGCAAAAGACTTGGAGAGACTACTTATCGTTGGGAAAGCTCACATGGCCTTGCGCCCGGATTGTGTTTTCAATTTCAAGCATGTGGCACGGGACCACAATAAACTGGCTGACAGCCTGGCCAACTTCGCACTGGATTCTGGCATGCCGGCTACGACAAGTGTGAGAGACCCGCTTGCATTTATTACCATGGCAGTAAAAGGATTCGACAGTGCCCGGGAAGTGATGGACAGGCAACAGTCCTTAGGGCCATGTGAAGCCCAAGGGCGGGACACCTTGGCCCCTTCAGTAATTGATGCCCTCAGTGGTAATTTGGTCCCGGACCCCCTTTCCGCACCAGCTAGGGATCCGGGGGAGTTCCGGGTGGGAACTATCCATGAGTGTACCCAGTTCTGGGACACGGTGGTAACATCATCAGAAATGGGATTGCTGGTCAAAGAATGGGCAAAGAATGGAGTCTCCATCTTGGATTTCTTCCAACACTTTTCAGGCACTTACGAAGGGGCTCGTTTCGACTCAAGAACACCCCCGAGGATGCAGTTCAAGAATCATGCGATCCCAGATCATTTGATCCCCTGGATCTCTGGGAAGATACAGGACGAGCTCAGGTGGGGAGCGATAAGAGTCTGGGGCAAAGAAGGGGAATGCTCTCCCCCGCATCTTGTTATGCCGGTAGGAGTGGAGCCAGCCAAACCAAGAAAGATCAACGATGCAAGATTCCTTAACCTTTGGTGTAAGGATATTCCGTTTACCTACGAGTCGGTGACAATGCTTCCACAAATCCTAGAGGTGGGGGATCCGGCATTTATTATGGACCAAGCGAACGGATTCTTCCATGTGATGCTTACAGAGGAGTCGCAACAGTACATGGGTTTCCTGTGGGATGGCGTTTATTACGTCTATACAGTTCTCAATTTTGGATGGAAGCTAGCGCCGGTCATTTATAGCGCCTTCGCGGGAGAATTCGCGGGATTCATCCGGCGGCTGGGGATACCATATTTATACTACATTGATGATAATGCCGGGGGGCCGGCCCCAGTGGGAGCTTCAACTCTTACGAAACATGAAAGAGCCAAAATCTCGGCGTTCGTTGTCTCGTCATGCATGACGGCGGCAGGATATTTTATTCATCTGGAGAAGACGGAGTTCATTCCGTCCTTGACCATCACCTGGCTAGGCATTGGTATTGACCTTGCGAAGCAGGAATTCTTCATCCCGCAGAAAAAATGGGATAAGTTCTTGAGCCTGGCAACGGACCTGCGAGCTTCGTCAAGTATTTCGGCCAGGGACCTGGAAAGAGTGGCAGGAAAGTTGGTTTCAATGTCAATCGCAGCCCCGGGCATCCTTATTGCATGCAGGAAGCTGTATGCTGTATGCCTTCCTGGCAAAGAGGCACGAATTCTGCAGAAAAAGTTTTTTCCTGAACAGTAAGCAGATGAGGCATTTCAAACTCTACTTGGGTCAACTCTTCCAGCCGTCGCTGATTAAGGTGTCCGCATTTAGGAAGCAGGCCCACTGCTCGATACTCGTGGATACAAACGTCGATGGTACAAAAGTCACGGCATCAATCAGAGCAGGGGAATTCCAAGATGAAATTTCGTGTTATCGAGATTTGAGAACCTGCTCGTCGGTGGATCAGTCAATTTTGATTTCTGAAGCCTTGTTCAAAATCCCAGTAGAACGGGTCCCGCAACGCTGGGACATAATCTTGGATAAAAATATCTGGGATTCATCGAGAATCCTCTCGTCTAACCTGGGCGCGAAAGCATGCAAGGACTTGGCAGAAAAGCTCTATAGATTTGTCGCGGATAACAACTTGGAGCTGAAGGTGGTTTCCTTTTCAAGGGGACCTGATGGAACTATTGTAGTCCCGGATGAAGAGTCTCATTATTCATTAATGCCACGGTTCTCTCCTCTGTTGAACATGATGTTTGGACGGCACAACATCGACTGCTTCGCAACAACGGCTAATGTTCGGGGATGTCCCAAAATGCGATTTTGCTCAAGGCTGCCAGAGAAAGAAGCTTGTGGCACCAATGTCTTTGCCTATCCACTAGCTGGATTGAACTGTTATGCTAATCCGCCTTTTGCATTAATGGGACCGTTCCTGATGTATCTTAGAGAACAGAAAGCGTCAGCCTCTGTGGTTGCTCCACAGTGGGATGGTTTCTCTCCAGATGGGTTTTGGTGGACTACGTACAATAAGCTGTGCAAACAAAAGTTCAGAATCGCTGAAGTAGGAGAGGTCTGTTTCCAACAACTTAGAAATGGAAGATGGTCAGAAGCAGGCCCACTCCCGTGGGCAGTCTGGATTTTCAGATTCGATTTTTCTTAGAAACACTTCGTATTCCAAAAACACAAAATTCATGTGATATATTAATAAGCCTCCCATAGTAATCCGTTTACCCTGGAAAATAAATTGTTGAACGCCTGTAACTTTTGGGGAAGGGGAAAATTTTGAGGTTAACAGGGTGGTGGCAAGAGCCTGTTGAGAAAATCCCCTGACTGGGCCGCCATACATCTAAGAACGAAGGAGCTTCAGGAAGCAAGGGCCAGGGATGTGTACCAATCGGCCAAACTCCGAAATTTGCGGGCCCTCGGGGAATTCCTGGCTTGCATGACCCCACCAGAATCATTGGATTCGTGTACAGCGCAACACATCTTATGGTATCTTATTTACTTGGAACAGTTCGGTAAGACTAACGTTCATTCGGCCACGTGCCCTCAACTGGGAAGATGTAGTTGCCCAGTCAGGCAAGCCGCAAGTTCGGTGAATTCCCTTATCGGCAGACTCTCTAGTGCCTTCCAGGATTTCGGAAGGGGCGGGTCGGACAACCCGTGCACAGGTAGGGTGGTTAAGGTCTATGAAACGATGACCAGGAATGAACAGTTGCAAGCAAGAATCACCCCAAATCAGGCAACACCACTTTTCAGTTGTACGATCGACAAGCTAGTGATTCACATGAACGCAGAGGCAGCTGGTTTTGCCTCGACACAAGATTGGATACTTTTGTTCATCACTCTTAGATGTAAGGCAATGATCCTGATGGACTTATACGCTCTGAAGAGACCGGCGGAGCTGGGCGCCACAAGGGTGGAAGGGATCATAAGATTTCCCGATAACTCCGGTTTTTCTCTTCAACTACCAGTGGGGGAAGACACTCCGTTCGGGCGATGAACACGTTTTCGGAACAAAAGACTCCCTGATAAATCTAAATGCCCCATCTCAGCGTTGGAGGACTACCTCCAAGTGATGAAAAATTTGGGTCTGAACCTTGCACAAGGATTCTTGTTCAGACCAGTCAGGTCTGGCAAAGTGGAAAATAGTCCGATTTCCAGGAAGCAGATGAATTCAGACCTCAAATACTGGTTGCAAAAAGCGGGGCTGTTCAATGGGGAAACATTCTTCAGCATTCGGACAGCGGGAGCAATTGAACTTTTCCTTGAAGGAGCCGACCTGCAGCAGGTTATGGGACAGGCGTATTGGAAAACAGAGAGGATTGCTAGACATTATATGAAAGTGTGGCAAGTCTTGGGAATGTCATCCTCAAGGCAGGTAGAGAAAGTCTCGACGAAAGAATACATGGAGCTGAATGCGGCACAATCATTCGTGCGGGTATTTGTATGAGTAATTTGATTATTAATTTCTGTTGGCTCGAGTTTGAGAGTTGGGGTGAAAAGGCGTCAAGAGGCGGGGGTTGTGAGTGTTGGCGGAGAGGCGACGCTGGAGTGGTGCCTTGTTGCTTCGCCTTACTTTCCGCTCTTTTTCTCGCCATTCCTACCCAACGGGAGCGGATCGGACAAGGTGACTGGGCGGTCATCCGATTTACGGGGAATCCGCAGGATCAACAGTATCACTGTTGATCGCCGACTTTCCTTCCGTCATCAGTGATGACCGTCATTCAGGAGACGGATCGTCCGATCTCACTCCTCGGATCGCGGAAATGAAGAATCGCGAAGTGGCGGTTCACCTCCAGCTTCGTAGTCCAAGTGTCGCAGAGTGTCGCTCTTAAGTCGGAAATTGGTGAAAATACTTCACTTTTCCTACCTGCTGACGATTGCTGCGTCTTTCTTCTTCGTTTCCTAACGCAATTTTTCTTCCCTGCCCGCCCACCCTTAAAAATGGGTTCTCCAACTCAGGCTCCGATCTGACGCTGGAGTGGTGCCTTGTTGCTTCGCCTTACTTTCCGCTCTTTTTCTCGCCATTCCTACCCAACGGGAGCGGATCGGACAAGGTGACTGGGCGGTCATCCGATTTACGGGGAATCCGCAGGATCAACAGTATCACTGTAGAGAACTGTATTTGGAACGGGTGCTCGGTCAAACACTCACGACCGTCATACGCGGGTCCGCGGCATTCTCGATTCAGGATCAGGTTCCATGAACCTGCTTCATGGATAGTAGGAAAAATGAACGATGCGAGTCCAGGAAATATCCGGATCTGACGCTAGGTGTGTCCACCTCTCTATCGTGTCCACGAGAACGTTCCGCACCTTGCCAACAGAACACACGACAGGACTTTTCGTTCGTCAGACATACGATAGATATTGGCAAGGAGATAAATAGACGAACAATCCGCTTTGGATCGATCAGCCGGGTAGCACCATCGCCTGTGGGGTCGGAGCTTACTGATTCTGACGAAGAGCCTCAAATATGATTCGAGCGGCCTCCTCGTTCATGGCGCATTTGTGCCTCAGATCTGTTCCGTCCTCGCTGCAATGCACTAAGCTAACTTCGGCCTCTGCGTATGCCAAAGGCTCAGGCTTAATAGCCTCTCAGGAATACAACTGTTGCAGACAATATTGCTCAACAGGAGGCGCTTCGGAACATGGGACGCCTTGGGTGCACACTCCATCCCCGCCCCCGTTACCACACGCCCCTGAAGTAGCCTTACTCCACTTTATTCAAATGTGAAATCGAAGTGACGCTTTCGACTTATTCGAGCTAGGAGGTCACAGCTTTAAAAGAAAGAAAAAACGATTTGTTTCTGTCAACGCTTTGAAATGAACATTTTTATCGTTATTCTTGAACGGTTGCGTGCGCTTTATTTTTTCAGTGCATGTCGTTGGCGATATAGTTCTGATCTTCACAGCCTACGGTGCAGATGGGATATCTGCTATTTGGAATACCATGTGCTGCGACTGCCTATCTGGGAACTTGGCAGCTTCAGCGATACCAGTGGAAGGTATGTCATCTTGTTTGAGTGCTTTGAAGCTTTGAGCCTTCGAACCGAGCTTACTGTCCGATTCTTTTCATTACTTTAGAAATGCATGACGCTTTATTCGCCTGCTTTGTGCAGTTGTGTCACGCAAGTATCTACGTACGTCTCATTCGACCGTGTTTTCGATCGTGCGCTAAGCATTTTGCAATTTACAATACACATTTCTGCTAGCAGATATCAGACGTAACTCTAAAACAAAATTTGTACCACACTTCATCGGCACTGGGATAGCGTCCAACTGCAAGCCCCCTCGGCACTGGGATAGCGTCCAACTGCAAGCCCCCTCGGCACTGGGATAGCGTCCAACTGCAAGCCCCCTCGGCACTGGGATAGCGTCCAACTGCAAGCCCCCTCGGCGCCGGGAGTGTGTGCTGCGGACACTTCTAACCTGACGGCTTGCCTGCAGAGCGACCTGATAGCTTCCCGGGAGGAGCAGTTGAGCAAAGACCCCATATCTCTGCGAGCCCTGTACGAATCAGGCACGGCCCTTCGCTCGCTGCCACCGAGGTATTGAGTGCGCGTTCTCCCAGAATTTACTCGCGTTCCAGGAAGGGGCACTTACCTTGCCGCAGCTTGTCGCTCGGAACGCCGCGGTTCCAGGAAGGTGCACTTACCTTGCCGCAGCTTGTCGCTCGGAGCGCCGCGGTTCGCCCTGTTGCAGCTACACGCTCGAAGCGCGACAGAGCATCCGGCGCCGAGACTTTTATGAGATAGCATCAGCGTCATGTGCCCACAAGGCTGCCGCCGTCTGCCGATCCAGTGCCGTGTCGGGAACGGCAGGTTGCTGACTCGGGCTCCTAGGGTCCGGCCGCATCCCGCCATGACGAACGGTAGGCTGTCTGACGCACTTTTAATTGGCTACCGCAAACTCTTTTTAGGGTGGAGACGAGGAGTGGGGCCGCTGGTCTTACGAGGGTGTGGTAGCGGCGGCGACTTTTGCGCAGAGGAACAAATTCTGGAGTATCACAAAGTGCTGTGCGAAGGGGTTCTGGACATCAAAAGCTCAAAATTCGTACGCCCCTCCGTCCAGGCGCTCCGTCATTGGCGAGTGCCAAGTAGCTTTGTGCGGATCAGACAAACAACGTGGCGATCGGATTCAAAACGGATGGACTATGCCCGATTGCCCCCATGCAGATTCTCGGACCTCTGCGACTGATTGCCCATTGATAGGCCAGACAAGCCCCTGAAGCCCCCTTCATCCCCATCCTCTGCGTGGTTTGCTGCACATCCCCACCGTGGGGCCCTCCGCCGAACCAATCTGTGTGAGCTGTTGTACAACCGAAAGTAGGATGTCCAACAGCTCCCATCAATCCGAGAAATTGCCCTTATCGCCTGCGTGGGTTGCTGTCCACCTTCCTGCGGGGCCCTCCGGGCCTATCATCTGATAAGGTTTTGCACCCTCCCTGAGGAGCCAGACGACCTCGCCATTTGCAGGACCTGCTGCATTAGCCCTTATGGCCCCTCCGCCCCTACCATCTGTGCGACCCGCCGGACACCGCCTAATGGGCCATATGGCCTTGCTGAGCTGGGCTCCTGCATTAGCCCCTGTGGCCCCTCTGCCCCCACCATCATGCGTGCCTAAACTGCCGCACACCGCGCCGTGCCCGACCCCGTGTCAGCTGTCTGTGTGACCAGCCACGCACTCCTCCGTGCCTCCCCCGCCGTGTCAACTGTCTGTGTCACCAGCCGCACACCACACTGCGACCCCCCCATCACCGTGTCAACTGTTTGTGTACC
>LGRX02020916.1:0-13452 GCA_001247695.2 Cymbomonas tetramitiformis
TGAAGAAGATTGCAGCAAGTGGCTCAAGATTCCATCGGTGAACCGATTTTCTCACTGCGATGTTTGCGCGTCCTTCAAGTTATTGAAGGAAGGCTTAACCAAATCTCAAAAAGGTGAATATTCATGAATAGCTTTGTGATATGTTTATATGCTTATGTAATTTGTTCACTGACCCGAATTTGTGTATCATGCACAGCGCAATACAACGGGCCTCTCAACAAACATCATGCAATCGCACGAGCGGAGCGCCAGAAGTTCTACAAACATGGTCGTAAAGCGAATATGACCAAGAGCATTGCCATGAACAAAACTTGGCATAAGTATGCCTCGGTGATCATCGATGGCATGACGCAGTGGACCACCCGACTGCCACACTTTCGACGTATCCCTAAACATCTGGACTCTAAGGACTTCCTTGACGTGCACAACATGGGGAGCATGATCGAGAACGTGGGCCGCTTCACGGATTTCAACTACGCCAACTTCAAGGACGATGCGAACTTCCTTGTCAACGTTTTGCACCGGGATATCCTCCGCATTCAAGAGCATCGACGCAACGGGGACGGGGAAAATTCATACCCGATGCCGGAAGTATTGTATGTACAGCTTGACAATGTGAGCACCAACAAGAGCAAGTTGATGTTGGCATACGCAGCTTGGCTGGTGCACACGGACGTCTTTCGCAAGGTGAAACTCAACTTTCTGTTGGTGGACATACGCACGAGAACATTGACCAGATGTTTTCACGCTTCTCCGTGCGTCTACGACGCAAGCAAGCTTGGACGCTCGACGAGATGATAGAGGTCGCACAAGAATGCTTTACGGATGGTGTAATATGCGAGCACACCGAGAAGATCTTCGACTTCAGCTCTTGGTTTGATGGTCACGTCTTCGATTGCCACAATATTTTGGCACAGCAGGCTTTCAAGTTCAAGAAGAACGAGCACGGCGAAGTGGGCATGCAGTACAAACAGTATTCCATTTCACCAAAATGGTTATGGAAGATGAAATGAGAGCACGCCAGTTGAACGCACCTGCCATAGAGTGCCACAGCGAGGTTCAGAAGAATCAATCCTTGGACGCGCGATGAAACTTTTCCGCAGAGTTGCCCCACACCCGCTACAGCCGGTTGCTGGGGAGAAGCTCGTGGCGTCTCGACTCTGTCACGGACAAAAAGCAAGTCAAATTCACGTCTGAAACGCAAGAAGTCACACTGGGCTGACAATTTCGTGCGAGCACCTCAAACTTCCATAGACACGTTTTTCACCATCGGACGCTCTCCGTTTTTCGCCTTCAGACTTTGTCATGATGTGGAAAACTAAAATGGTACAACTAACAATTCCGCTGTTATTTTGCTGTGTGGCAGTTTCGACACCACCTTTTGCACGAATGCCAAACTAAAACTTTCTCTTGGCACATGGTTTACAGTACGTATGCAATATGTACAGCAGCAACACTGCACATGCAGTAGTTTAGTGTCCATAATTTATAGGGGGTACGTGAACGTACAAGTGGGGAAATCAATCTCAAATCAGCATACAAAATGTGACGCGGGCAAAGAATAGGTTCTATTCTGCAATTAAGAATGTTGACAAAATTTTGAAAAGTTTAGAAGGAGTGTCATGCATGCATTATGCTGCCTTCTCAACACACAACATGCAATTTTGCTCACACAATCCCGTGTCATTTCATACCGCACCATGTCACGCCTCTCCGATGGTATCCCATCACTATAATGCGATAGTTCCCAGAAGATATAACGGAGTACGCTCGTCGACGCGCGCGAGTCGAGGACGACGAACCCGGGGTTCCGGGACACGGATATTAGGTCAACTCTCAGGATCACAAAAACACTTTTGTGAACGCGGCATGACCCAAATTATTAATGAAAGATACTCAGTGAACAAACACGTGCGCGCGTGCCACAGTTTGTTTCGTCTCTTATTATACTCGGTTAACTTCGCTCGTATCACTCTCAGACATGAATTATAAACGGATACGGATTACCGGAGCGTATGCGACTAAGACACCGATCGTTTGTAGACACACAGGCTGCGGTGTTGTAAAATGGTCCAAGAACGCAGAACGATCTCATGCGACAAGGTGTGCGCATAATCCGAAGGGGCGGCAGTTATTCGCATCCAAACTACCAGTATCCTGTCCGCGCGTCGCGCTCTCACCTCTGCGCGACCACCACCTGTGTCACATTATCTCACCGCCTCCTACGATCGTGCCCACGTCGTCAGTCGTCATCCAAACATCTGCCACATGCACCATCGGCTGTACTCTGCGTTCTGTGTCACCTCTGAAACCAGCCATAAACTGTCATCAGCAGTCTGCATCGCCAGTGCCACATACGATAATCTGTCATGCGTACGTCACACCTGTGTCACAATGTGTCACCAGCTGGACAAACCCGGCGCGGTACCATGAAAAGCCGGGGTTTGTTACAATGTGAAATAAACCAAGCAACTCATTACTGTAAATGAGAGTATGCAGGATTACAATCACCACTAAGCTGATATATATATATATATATATATCATGTTGGATTTATTCAGTACTTGGTATACAGATCATCCTGCATGATAAATCATCTTGGTATATTGTAATACCAGAAATCACCTGCATACAAGTGTGTATAGTGAACAATTCCACACACACTTACATGTACTAAATCAGCAAGTACCTGCACAATGCACACACCACTGACATTACTATGTATAATGACATTCATTGACTCAGTAAGTGAAATGATCAACTATAATATCAACTACGTGTATCAATATAGATACCATCCAACAAACACATGTGCGTGTTGGATGTCAGTGATGGCGATAGCTAAGGTAAACAGGATAAGACTACATGCTGACGGGCTGGATGGAGAATATCTCCAGACCCGAAGGCAGTATATAGTGTTCACAATGCAGCTGGTAACTGCTGAACACTGTCCATACCTTTTCATTATCGCTGGAGCAAGAACAACAACCATACTGCATTGTGACAATTGATTCAGTAATGATCAGCACAATACGCATGTACATACTCAGATCAGTACTTACATATTGAACTGACAGAGGTTGTTGTGGACACACACACACACACACATTGTGTTGTGTTGAACTGCTTAGATTATTATCAAGTTGTGTCCTGATATATTTGGAATCTAGAGATATCACTTTGATATGCTCTCAGTGCACAGCCATATGCCCAAATATATCATAGGTTCTGACAAGTTATCACTTAAGTGGTTAATCCGCTTACAGTTGATACACCTAATAAATCATCGGGAAGTGAACCAACTTCCATGGGTTTCAAATCAGTAAAACCCATATTTATGATCAACCACAGATGTTGATCATCAGAGATATTCACTATTATGCCATGAAAATTATCATGTGCAAAAGTGAGATAAGTTGCATTAGTTCTGTAACTTGCAACTTCCACACACACCGAGATATATTACTGAGGTATATAATCAAATGGCCAAAAAAGGTGGAAAATGGGTAAAAATCGTTGGCGATAAATTTCAAAACTGAAATTCCGACCCCATTTTATTTCAAATTATGATTTTATACCTATTAAGGTATCAGAAAAACATAATGGCCATGGTCATATCTCGTGTAACACCCTAAATATCAGGTGTGTAATATCTAGGGGTATACAGAGTTGCTGTACTGAAATACATAAAAAATAAATACGTTAGATCTGAAAATGAAAATTTCAGTTTCATCTTTTTAGTTATCCTATTTGAATGGCTATTGAAAAATATGCTCAAAATAGTACAGCACCTGTAATGCCCTAATACTCCCTAAATTCACGTGTACAGTTACAGGGGTGTAACATACCTCCTAAACACCACGTGACACACAGTAAAAAAATTAAATGCAGTTTTGCTTAAATATCTTTGCAAAATGTTTATACTGCTTTAATTTAACATATTTTAGGGTTACTGATGGTAAGTAACACCCTAATATCACTGGGGGAGATAAGGGTCACTGTAACGTTACATACCCTAAGTGCCACCTATATAATAGGAAACACTTCGTGTTTTGCATATATGTCATGCTGAAATCAGCACAGACATGACAATATTTCGGGCAACAACCCAAGAACTGTAGGGCAACAACCCAAAAACTGCAGGGCTACAACCCAAGGACTGTAAGGCTGCAACCCTAAAACTGTATAAGCTGCTTTCTATAAGGACTGCATGCTATATCATGAGGTACATATGCAACAGACAAGCCTGTGTGTTCACACTTCCTCGAGGAGGGAAGAAGGTGGATAGGATCACACACATATCCATTTTATATTCCGATCTGGTGATTTCTGATGGACTGCTTTTGATAAAATCACTGCATCCACAAGTAACGTTGAAATCTGTACAACGTTAAACCCACCGTCACTAACAAAGTGTAAAACTTGGATGGCTATAAGTTGACTTTTGCTCGGCATCTACATCCTTGAGTAAGTTCGGAATGCTGAACTATATACATAACACATAACCTGATACCATGCTTAATTGCATATTCTGGATCAGAAGATGCTAGTTAATGTATATATATATATATATATCCCACCTGATACACTTTGGCACTATAGCTGTACATAAGAGTGGGAAGGACAAATGCGTCGCTGAAGGACTGGTTGATATAGTCCCAGTACTGAAGGCAGAATGTGGCACCTGAATAACAGCTGATAACTGTTGGGAGACCACCATGCAAAACCTTCCAAGCGTAACTCCTTTGTCCTAAGATGCAAGTGAATTGTTCATAAATGTTGACATCACATAAAAGCATTCTGATAAAAACCCTATATATCCATGTGAGTTGTCATTACTACAAATGACATGGGTTTCGAATCGTCGAATGAGTATAACTCCGATGAATTCATTAGTACAGAATAGCTGTTGAGATTACTCCTCCGGCTGGATTGCAATCATTCACAATCCCTGTACATTCCGGTGACATATTTTGCACTGGACAGATCACCACGTTTGCTATAATCAGTGGTATATAAATCATCAGAAGAAGCGTTGCAATCAGTAAAATGCTGTCTAAACTCACAAAGATGAGTAACAGATATTCTCAGATGTAATAAATAGAGGCACGATGTGACCTACGCTAAAATCGCGTATGCTCGGGCACTGTATTGTGACCTGCGCTAAGATCGAGTATGCATGGACACAACATGACTCGTGCCAATGACGTGGACATATTTTATGCCACGACATCACATCTGAAATCAATAAATCACTCAGAGAGAAGGTGTTGACATTAGTGTAGCACCATTATACATATAGTCAAAGGATCTTAAAGAAGACACAGTCTCTCCGATATTTACAAACATGGTACATATATATATATATATCCATGCTCTCTGATCATATATTTGATATCCCACAGCATACGATGATGGTAATCGCAAACCACTTCGCTAGAGGGTAGTGTTGTATTTTATACAGCACATGCATGGGCACTATATGACCCACGCCGATGCCGTGAATTCGGGCTGCATCCCAACGACTGCGATGCACCTTCGGTGCCATGGGCTGCATCCCGAGAACTGCTATCCAGCTTCATAGTAAGCTTCCACGTCATCACATAGAGGTCGGACCTCTGTTGCATTTAAACGGCGCTTGACAACCGCCTAGCAATACACTTCCTTGAGGGGGGAAGATGATAAGCTAAAAATACAACTAAAAACCAAAGTAAATAATAAGACAAATAATAAAACAAGTAAGTTGCATCATTGTTTTTGTTTTGGTAAGCCTGACTATATACAGTCAAACCATGCAGAACTCCATGAAGTTGACACATACATCAGCCATGGCATACATATGAGCTTGATTTTGAAGACCTAGATATTATATACATCTGGTCTAGCATGTATCCAGACTAGAATTGTATATTGACACGGTGCAAGCACTATAGCCTCTGCCACCGATGATCATTGAAAAAGGGCAACCATTCTTGATATTTCATCTGATTGGATCATTAAAGGTGTCAAGATTACTCAATGCAATATGCAGGCTACGGCCTGAGTACAACACCTAGATAGGTCAAAGCCACTGAGCTGACCAATGCAGCATACGTGCTAGCTGCCTTTGAAGGCTATACAATAAGCCTATTGCCCTTATGTCTTGAAATGTATCCGTGTATTGGCATCTCTTTAAGGTAATCATACCTACTGAATGAGCCATACCAACCATCTTGTCTTCATTGATCATTACATATCTGATCATACCGCCATTGAGCAATGCCTATTCTGTGAGATTATTATATCACGAGGCATTTCAGTAGTGCACATTAAACAATTGTAGTGCAGCAAAGATCATCAGCTCTTCATCATACCAAAAGGTTGAGTTGTTGTCAAAAGTATTGATTTGTCAGACACCATTTCTCAGAGGTCTATTCATCATGAAAGACAGAATCTGTGCAATCATGGCTATTCAGCCTCCGACATAGCTGACATAGCTATCCAGCTTATGACCCAACCGTTGTTAAGCAGCCTCCACGCCATATAGCTGAAAGATGGCAAGCAATCTCTTCGGCCATTCTTGGGCATAGAGCAATCAAGCACAGCCAATTCAGGATGTTTATCCCGAAATTCTCCAAGAGTTACTCATGTTTTCCATGTGTCATATGAAAACAGCCAATATACCGCCCTATGATGGGAGTCATCTCCTTCAGCGAGGGTAAGTGGTTATGCTGTAAAGTTGACCAATCTGATCATCATAAATGTGACAGATTTGAAAAAATCGATTGAAACTTGTATTGAAAATGCCTATTCCTTAAGACAAGGTATTGCACCTAAGGGAATAAAGGTTTCATCATCTGAAATAGGAAAAGAGTTTTACATTGACTCTAGTTCCTGAATCCAGAATCACATAGAAAATATGTTCTATCCTGTGCATATAGAACGTACATTAGATTCAGATTCTAAGCATACAAGTGGACTTGAATGCACTCAAGTTTGTACTGAGTTGCAATTGTCCAAAGTTTTATTCTGACATTGTGGAATAGCATACAATGGTATAAACCATCCACATATAGATTGACATCATACTTGTGGTTTCATATCATTTTGGCACATAAGACACACATGCTTCATTGAGGAATTATGACTCTCTGAAAGCTCATTCTGAAATGTTTAGAAATTTGTTGCCTCGACCATTAGGCCACGAAGTCTTGGGAAAAGCCATGGCGGAACTCGAACCCGCAATCTGCGGCTGGTTTCCAAGCGCAGTTCATCCTCATTCTGGAAAGTGACAGAAATTTTATAGTCATCAACAAGTCACAATTCTATCGGATTGAAATGACACATTCATCATTCATACTTCTTTACCATGACAAGTCTCTGAATAGTGTTTGCCCAAAAATAAAATGGGCACCATTGAGATAAGTAATCATGTACTGAAGAAGATACACATAATTATCACTAGGCAATGCCATGTTCTAGTCATAATGAAATGACATACCAGCCATTCATCAAGTACAAAAATGCAGCTTATGCTAAGTTGTTGTCATTACAGACACTTCTTGATTGACTCTCCATTAGCTTCGATACCAAAGTCAACTTCGGTACCATCACTGATTTCATTGTTCATTATGATAATCATTATCCAGAACCATTGTCTAAGTTGGGCACACTATAGTGACCCTGAACTGACAAAGTATGTGGGCTGCAACCCAACGACTGCATTTGACATCATCTGGCCTTTGCCACATTAAAAAACGTCAGGCATATTGCCGGTATGACGTAGAGAGAATCGGTGTTCAGATTGACATTGTTACCTCTAAATCATTCAATGAGTAATCTCAGTCTGATTTTCTATCAAACCATTTTCACATAACATAATGATTGAATAGCATTCTCCATCACCATCTGATTGGTTTGATACACCTCTTTTTAAAGGGGGAGGAAGGAGTATAGATTCATTCATCCTCATACAGCTGCTACAAATTGATTTTACATCATTGCAATTTTGCTAGGAAGATCAAAAATCTTATGAAAAGTTCCAGGATCTGTGCATAGCAGTCATAAAGTTTGACGACACGGTACATCATGCCGATTGAAGCATCAAATGTAGTCTTATTTGACTTACTGACACATAAAGTTCATTGTGAAGAAATCATAGATGCATATTCACATGCTCTGTCATATTATATGAAGGGCACTGACATAGGAGAACGATGGTTTTTCAAATGTGAATAAGCTATATTGTAAGCTTACGACCATCACTTTGACGTCAACAGCCTAAGATGCTGATTGTCGAAATTCAAGAGTTGAAGGATTCGTTGAATCAACCTTGTAACATGTGTTTTGATTGATGAATTGTTGATCCATGGTTTCTCCCCAAATCTAGAGAAGCTGGCACACAAGTTGTTGCCAATGTCTTAAGGAAAGCATCTGAGCAAAGGATTGCCAGTTGTGCCATCAGGCATCGAATTCCATAACAGCAAAGCCGAGTGAGTAAGATCCGCCACTCTAGCTATTTGCCCGTCATTCCTTCCAGGTTCATGACAAGAGACAATTCATCAAAGTCATACACCAATGCATAAGTCACATGTATGGTTGCACAGTTTATATCCGAATGCAACCCCATCGATATTAAGCATCTAGACAACAACTCTGGCCAACAAAAAGCCTTCCTGTCTTCGGATATCTTGAGCATTCTCATTTCCAGTTCCATTGTGGACTAGGAAGCATCATGCCTGTGCCTCGCCGGGACACTGAACAAAGCCGCACACTTGAGGCGAGCTTTACGAGATAGTGATCTTTGGCCTGTGGGGCGTCAACCCCTTATCAAATCCTGAACACTTGTTAACACCTGGATAAATTTATCATGATGCAACTTAAGTGGGATTATAAGTTCCATATTGCCTATTCTCCCGGGGGTGGGTTAACCCACCGTAAGAGGGGTTTACGGTGGGTTACCCAACCCTAAGCATT
Source organism: Cymbomonas tetramitiformis (assembly GCA_001247695.2). NCBI lineage: Eukaryota > Viridiplantae > Chlorophyta > Pyramimonadophyceae > Pyramimonadales > Pyramimonadaceae > Cymbomonas > Cymbomonas tetramitiformis. The sequence goes on from LGRX02020916.1 coordinate 8,956, forward strand.
CCACATTTCCCGCGTACTCCCCGCGATAACAGGTGGTTAACCCCGTGAAAAATAACAACTAGACGCCCATACGGAGCTGACAAAATCACCAACAACCCAAGCAGGGCTTTGGAAACTCACAAAACTCATGCCGCCGTCAACCCAAACCAGAAATCCAGAAAAATATGTTGGTTGTTTGCTTACCGTCCCGTCAGGTGCCTGTCTGTGGTCGGGATTCGTTGGGCCCTTCAAGAGTTCGCCGATAACTGTAGTGACCTCTTTGAATACCCTCTCGACGGACGCGGAGGTAGTACAGTAAGTCGCGGTCTATAAGAAGCCGGCGGGTTTTCGCTAGCGCTAGCGGCTTAATCTGACGGACCGAAAATTTGGGCTTAGCGATGCCGATTTCTTATTGGTGCACATACGAAAATCTTCTTGTAGCGTGAAATATTTCTTAATCGTGCATCATCCAGTTCCCCGATCTGATCTAGCGTGTTCGATTTCTTATTTAAGTATTAATGAATGATGCATTGTAGATCAGACGTAGCGTAGCGATTTCTTATTGGATGCCAGATTGCCAGTGATGCACCTATATCTATAACTTGTCTCAGGCTCGTCCTAGCCTAAGTGGTTTCTTATTAGGGGCCTTATTAGACGTCCGGGGTCAGCTTCAATGTCTACCATGGGGTGGACGACCGTGAAGCGAGCCACTGCCTCCGGTGAATATAGGTATGTTGGTGGTCTGCCTGAGGCTGAAATGGCTAACGCCACAGATGGAGCTTGGTTGGTAGCACTGCAGAAGGCAAAGTAGGTTGATGCAAGCAACTCACATTGCTGAATGCGATGGTTATGCTAAGTGATGTTAGGATGAGACACTCAACTGCACTATACGACCAAACTGGATGTATGGGTACTGTAAGTCAAGGCTGGATAGTATATGTGTTGTAAGACCAAACTGAATAGTATATGCACTGTACGACCAAGCTGGATACTATATATATGTACAGTAATATGCCCAACTCTCGCTATTATAGTAGTCGCATTATCTATATCCTTAAATATTCCCCGCGCGAAATCGCCTTAGTCATAATGCTAATGTGTGATATACCAACCACGATAAAGACCACTATACTTTTCCGTGCTGCTTGATTTCGACAATTTCTTAACAGATATGTGTAATATGAGTATAGGGTTCGGTGAAACTAGCGTCTCGATTTCTTAATAAGGGGGGTTTTCACATCTCTGGTTTGAAATTGCTTGCGGGTGGTTTCTTATGGGTTTCTTAGTTTTTGGCGAGAAATCTAGCGGGTGGTTTCTTGTAGGTACCGTTTCTTATAGACCGCGACTTACTGTAGGCTATGACCCAGGGAAGGCAGCGAGCAAGCTCTTCACTGTCAAATTCAAATACGATGGTGACGTGCACGACAAGGCTTTGAAGTTCGTGGAGGAATATCTGGTCGGTGACCCACCGGAGAACGAACGCGACGAAGAGGAGGCACCAACCGAGACAACCTTTGCTCTACTTGTTGTTCACAGTGACAACGGCTCTGACTCGGCCGACCCAGCAGCACCACTTGTTCGCCCGAGGCCTCGCAGGAATTACCGTTAATATGCGCTTACCCCGAGTAATGTGAGTATTTCTTCTGAAATTTACATGATATATATTTTGCTGTATACCCAAATATGGATTAGCGCGCGGGGGGTTGGCTATCTTGATTTTGGGCATGCATGTGATAAATCGTGATGCCTCAACACATTATCAAACCTTAAAAAGTCTTAACATGCCATCAGAGATGAGGTATATAGCCTAGGTGAACCTACCAATACGTCCGGTTTTTTGTAACCCACCGTAAGCAATTGCCTCAACCCACCAGTCGACCCTATCGACTTGGCATATCATTTTCATGAAATAAAGCAGTCGGAGTGCATTATATTAGGGTATCTACGGTCGAAAGGACTCATAATAGTTATCCCGAAGCATAGGTTCGATGCCTCAACTCGATTTGTGCATGAGTTATAGGCCATTCAAATTGCTCTTACGGTGGGTTAACCCACCTTAACCCCGGGAGAATAGGCAATATAATCATATTGTCTACGTATGCTGAAGGCATGACTGCCGCATATGGTCACAATAGGTCGCAGCTTCTATAACATTGTGGCTTCTGAGTCAAAAGCTGATAGCCGATGACTTTTGCCAATAAATTGCCGACCTAATAATAATCAGGCCGTGGAAACATGTACCCAAGAGGTTTTCGTCGATCGGTCGTATATAATCAGGGCTGCATCCCAAGAACTGCAGGGCTGCATCCCAAGAACTGCAGGGCTGCATCCCAAAAACTGCAGGGCAGCATCCCGAGAACTGCAGGGCTATATCCCTAACATTTTTACCTTGCATCAAATTGATATGACAGGAGCGGGAATTGATCCTTCCTTGCTGAGGTGTAGTGAGCCTTGTATAAATCATACCCTTACACAGATACGCATATGCGGGTACCAATATCTGTGAAAAATTGCTAATGCTACCTTTGCCAAGACCGTGGTTTGTCATCGGATTCTTTGGCCAGTCATCCGAAGCTACCGGAGACATCGATTGAGGTAGACGGAGTTGTGATCCTGAGTTATGCTTGACACACATAACTAAAACAAATTTCACATTAGTACGTGGCGAATCCACCCTATGAAATGTTCGTCAAAGCGTGCGTACTGGACAAAAACATAAGGAGTTGAGCAGACCGGTTGAGGATTATAAGTCCAAAGCAGGGCCACTCCGTCTGCATTAAAACAAGCCCCCGGTGAAATAACTCCGGAAACAAACACGGGCTCCCCGTTGCCGCCTATGATCCTCCAAAGTAGCATAAGGAGGGGAGGAAGGGTTGGGTGCACTATATCAGGCCGAGAATCGTTCGATTATAAATCGTGGGATCATCGTTCGCAAAGGCGTCGACGGCTAGCGCAAATAATCCGTAACGTAAACCTCGGATACTTTGAATCGTCACTCTGACGCACGATACGTGTGGATCAATCAGTAATCCAGCGTCAATCTGTATCACGAAACGCAATTCATTGAACCTTGAATCGTCACTCTGCAATACGATACGCAATTCAAAGGGGGCTACATCCTGAGAACTGTAAGGCTAATGCCTAAGGTGAGGGACTAAAGTGGACTCAGTTCCCCCCAAATATCCTAAAAACACCATGAGGGACGCCTCAAATCGGTGTAAGAAGACTGGTACCGGCAAGAAGCAACAACAACAAAGACATCAAAGACATATACAAAGGTATGCCCGTTGTGAGGTCACAACTCTTTTAAGAGGGGAGATCTGTCAGGGTTATGACCGATGACACATGTGTCATACATGTCATACATGTCATACCTGTCAGACGTGTCATACCTGTCAGACATGTCATACCATGTCATGTCATGTCATGTCGAGTTATGTCATATATTATAATGACAAACAGTCGTCAGACAGTCGTCAGACAGTCGTCAGTACGGACGACTATGACTGTACATGTCATCGAGATGATACGTCACATAATCTGTCATTTATTCAAGGTAAGACTTGAATGGCACATGTCATCGAGAGGCCGTATGTCGCGGACTCGAGATGGCAAAGCAAGATCCATCTTGAAGAACCGAAATGGTTCGGATAAGCATGCATCTTCGCTTCTAGCATGTTCTGAATAAGCATGCGCAGTATCATATGGCAAACGCATTATTCTTTTAGCCGATACTGGTCGTTCAACCAATGTCTCGGGTTCACAACCCAATAGCGGTACCATCTATGCGATGGGAGACATTCGGTATAGATGAGCTAGCGTTGTGCTAGAGCAGCATCTTCTGTCAGAAGTCTGCACTCATCCCCGCTAATAACTTACGCGTGTGTTACCGTCCTATAACACAGCGCTTTCTATTATATTATATGATATACTAAGGCTCGCATATCAGCCCGTATCATCCAAGATACATATCTTTAAGTTACCTGAAGCTCAAGGCTTCAAGTTACTTGTGCGCGAAACACATAATTTATTTCTAAGGCAGATGTTTTGGGTTTGGGTTCGAACGTGACACTCACACCCAAAGATGCCAAACAGCCGAGGGCTTACCGTGGGTCCTAGAGCGCGAATCTTGGCACAAATACTGCCAAGATACATATCTTTAAGTTACTTGTGCGCGAAACGCGCAATTTATTTCTAAGGCAGATATATTGGGTTTGGGTTTGGGTTCGAACCCAAACCCAAAGATGCCAGACTGCCGAGGGCTTCCCGTGCGTCCTAGAGCACGAAACTTGGCACAAATACTTCCAAGATACATATCTTTAAGTTACCTGAAGCTCAAGGCTTCAAGTTACTTGCGCGCGAAACGCACAATTTATTTCTAAGGCAGATGTTTTGGGTTTGGGTTTGGATTCGAACCCAAACCCAAAGATGCCAAACAGCCGAGGGCTTACCGTGCATCCTAGAGCACAAAACTTGGCACAAATACTGCCAAGAAATATATCTTTAAGTTACCTGAAG
>LGRX02020916.1:13638-35511 GCA_001247695.2 Cymbomonas tetramitiformis
ACCGGTCCCGGAACCCTAGACCCCGAACATATAACGGGAAGACTTGGTATTCCGTTGATCTTATCTATTCTGATTACCACACTCGTATGAATATACAGTCAAGCTGATATATTCAGCAGGTTTGGTACCACGCACGCTTAATTTTACACTGCGACTTTGGCCATGATTGGCTAAACACCGACGCTTGAGATGGGGTGAGGGACCCGCGTTAGAGAGACTTTCGGTACGGGCGGTATGGCTCAGTTGCGGACACGCGGTTGATTGGACATGATTGGGTAGCGCTGACGACAGTTTATTTTCCGTGAAGTATCGTTGGGCTGGATTTTGTTGTTTCTGGTCTCCGGAACACCGTACGACATTGATCACGTCCTTTCGTCCCACACGACCGCGCACAATTTGCTGTTTCCCTGATTATCCTCGACGACCCGCCGCAACTCGCTAGCCGTCGCCCACGCCGTTGGTCTCGCCTCGCATTTTCCACCTCACCCTATCTCTGCAGTCATTTCACTATGGGTACTTCTACGAGATCTCACACCGCGGCCGCACGCCGCTCACTAGTTACAATTTTCGACGATGCCGCAGCTCGACATGCGACCACTCCAGCCACCCCTACGGTTACGGCTACCCCGGCTGCCCAGTCAGCAGGGGCACTGTTCCTCGACGCTGTCAAGCGTCTAGCAAAAGAATCCTTCGACGAGCGTGCCGCTAAACTCGTCATCAAGAAGGTGTACGACGACAAACATGGCCGTTTTGACGGTACGGAGTCGAACGTCAGCTCCGTTTTCGCCCGTCTGGTACTGGCATTACGGGACATTTTCGTCACTGAGGAGTCCGCGTTTTCTTCTCTATTCGACCTGGAGGATGCCTCGTTGCCCGTTCGCGCCGAGGCGAACAAACTGCTGTTTTCGACACTCGAATTCATCATCGCTCCGGTGTCGCCCGCAGCAGACTGGATGGAGTCTTCAGCGGAGGCACACCCGTTTGATGGGAAGCGGGTGTTGCTGGAGATCGCCAGGATGCTCCTGGATTCCGGCGGGCCCTTCCAGGGCACCGCGGACCTTCTGGCCATCAAGATCAACCAGTTCGACCCGTCGCGGGCAATCGCCGCCTTCAACGCCGCTCTCCGGTCCGCTCGACGGAAGAGCACTCTCGACGACATGGAGGTCAAGTCCCTTTTCATCAAGTCCCTCGACCCGGTCTTCTATGCCCCGGTGGTCAACCGTCTGTTACTACACGACCAACGTGCGGCGGAGTCCCTTGCCACCATTCAGCAATGGACCCGTGAGTGCCACGCACAACACGGGACGGATTCGCACGTCCCGCCTGCTACGCGCACGTTCTCCGCCCTCACCCTGGCTGGGCAGAGCGACGACGAGGACTACAAGACCGTCTTCAGCGAGCTCCGCGACCAGCTCTACGACATGAAGAAGGAGATCAAGGCGCTCCACAACCGTCTCGACGACACGAAGGGCTACACGCCCCGCAACGACAAGAAGAACGCCATTGGACGCGGTGGACACGGTGACGGCGTCCGCTTCGCAGCGAAGCCCCTCCCTGAGCACGGCAACTTCCCGCAGAACTTCCGTGGGAAGTCTTCGGGTAAGGTGGCTTTCCACAAGCCCACCGGTACGTTCGTCCCGTTGTGCCGGCACCCGACATGCTCCGCCACGGCGGAGAAGCATTGGCATCGCGACTGCCCGAACGGCGGGCCACGCGGGCATGTTGGGGCACACGGTTTCAGCGTTGCGGACAGCGAGAACGACATGCTCGCCGTGATGTTCCAGAACGCCGTGGACGAAGACGGCGCCGTCCGTTTCGACGCCGTCTGCTGCATTGCAGACGGCAAACCTGATCTCTACGACACCGCCTCCGCGTTCTCTTTCGCTGTCGCCGAGGAGCGGGTACCCGACACCATCAACGAGTACCTGGGGTACCGCCAGCCCGCTGACACCCGCCTCGGGGTTTGCGCGGTTGGTGGTGCTACGAACATCCACAGCTTCAAGATTCACGAAGAGGTCCGTGCCGACGCTCTGGACGCGCCACCACCGCCGGCACCGCCCTCCGCTCCGCAGTCGGTGGTGTCCGACGAAGGGATGTACCCTGTCGACGCGCTACACGCGCACGAGCCGCACGCAACCTTCATGGACAAGTTCGCATTCAACTTGAACATCGCGGGAACGGAACCAACGGTTGCAATGCACCACATGGGCCCCGTCGCGCCCGTGGACTCCGTCTCCGTAGCGACAGACGACTCCGAAGATGGGGACGAGTGTATTCCACCACCGAGACGGCCCTTGGGATGCGGCAAACCGCCGATGGGTTTCGGATTCTCTGCCCTCACGTCCCTCGCAGTCTGCCTGTTGTTTGTTGTTTGTGCAACTGCCGCGCCTATGCGTGATTGCTCCGCGCCAACATCTTCAGCAACAGGGAGCAGCGGCGACGAGGTCGGTGGTGCCGGTGTGCTGACGCCCACATCCGTTCCACCGGATCTCTACTACCAGCCGGCAGGCTGGTACGGCAGCTGGTACCGTACTACGTACGGGTACGGGTGGGCATGGCTCCCGGGCCCCCCGCAGCCGCCTGAGGCGGCCCCAATCATTGCTGCGCCGCCCTCACCGGGTGGTGCTCCGCCGTCACCGGACTACGAACCACCCGACTGGGGCGGTGGGACCGGCGATGCAATTTCTTCTTCAATTCAGCACCGGGACGGGCCGATTGCACCCGGTGCAACTGCCTGCGGCGGCATCGACACATCTACGATCCTCTCAATTTGCTCTACGAATGATTTCACAGGCAGTGGTACCAGCTCTCCTGGGCGCTGTGACAGTGGCACCGGCTCTCCCGGGCGCTTTCAAAGTGGCTAGAGTTGCAATTGAGATTAGCCTGCCTACAGACTGTTGTGCTGTTGGTTCGGGTTGCCCCAAGATGGGCTTAGTTTAGGGCTTTAACTGTATCCGTATTCTGCACAATGCCTCACTAACTGCTAGTTTCGGGAGTTACCCTGCCAGAAAGGACAGGTTCCCCTGTAGGATGCTTATTTCCACCGAAGCTGAGTAGGTGTTTGTTTCAGTTCCGTGACCACCTAGTTTGCCAGTCACCACCCTAGGTGGTGTGCTGGAAGTGACGCCACGACTGTCATTCCTATAGTTAGGGTGTATGACTGTCACCGGTCCCGGAACCCTAGACCCCGAACATATAACGGGAAGACTCGGTATTCCGTTGATCTTATCTGTTCTGATTATCACACTCGCATGAATATACAGTCAAACTAGTATATTCAGCATGAAGCTCAAGGCTTCAAGTTACCTGTGCGCCCAACGCGCAATTTATTTCTAAGGCAGATTTATTGGGTTTGGGTTTGGGTTCGAACACAAACCCAAACCCAAAGATGCCAAGCAGCCGAGGGTTTCCCCTGCGCGTGTGCATGTGTGTTAATTCATATGAAATATTCCATGGAATAAATGTGAATATCCCGCACAAACGGGAAGCGCTCGGCCGTTTTGTAAAATTAGGGTGCACCCAAAATACAAAACGCATCTTTGAAACTCGGAAGTTTCAAAGATGCTTGCCGGTCGCGGGCAGCGGTAAAAGGCAAGGCAAAGGGTTTAGGATATAGAAGAACTAGGAATAGTTTTCAGAAGCACTAGAATACTTTTCATATGCTTCTGAAAACTATTCCTACTGCCGCTAACCCTTTGCCTTTCCCTTTGCCTTTGACCTTCCGTTCGCAGTTTTACCATGTGCACCTCGGAGCGGTGGTACCTCGGATCCGGCGAAGAGACGATGACGACCTGTCTCAGGTCTGATGACATCTCGATCGCGCGGAATCAGTTCCCACTTCGTGTCCAATATCGTTTACCATTATCATCCATTATGCATTTTCCGACGCGGGGGTATGCGACGGCTCCATCAAGACTCGCTGCAAAAGTCTGGTCTGGACAAAACTCTTTGGTTTGCGTTTCTGGCGAGCCAGTTCACTTTTTGGCCCCGTTCCAAGCAGAACTTTTGCTTCGAATAACCCATTCTCAGAACGTTGAAAATTTCAAGGCCTTTGGAACACCTTTATTTTGGCCTCTTACGAATAGTATCAGAGCCTCCGGACTCACAGAAAATTAAAAAAAAATCGATAAACCGGGAGAAAATCGCCGCGTCCGGAGGCCGCTCCGTGACTTGTGAGAGTACCATACCACCCGACCGGAGATGAACGGACGCTTGCGATCGCAATTCAGAAACGATCTGGCTTCGCGTCATCGCCGTGATGGGAGAATGCTACTCTGGCTTGCCAGAGGTTACGAGCTTCGGCCGCTGCGCGGCCGATCGCGCGATTCTCGACAGACAACAATGGAGAGCAGCTCGTAACCTCCGGTGTAATACAGAAAAATAAAAAAAATCCTTAAAAAGTGAAAAAAATCGCGTCCGGAGGCTCGTGGTCTCAGCCAGAGTAGGAGAATGCCAAGCGAAGGATCAACAGCGCTGAGACAGTAGCGCTAGCAGTCGAGTGGCACAAACACGAAACAGTCGAGTGCACCAATAAATATAACGATAAGATCACTCGACTGCACCCTTACAAACCGATTTTAAAAAGTTCAAGTGCACGCTTGCATTCTCGTATAATGTCAGGAATACCGGGAAGAGGAGGACTTATCACAGCCGTTTGGGCTGCAGTCGGGATTCTGATACTCGTAGCTTTCGCTGGAAAATGGACTTCCAATACTGGAACGTCGAAGCCGTTGCACAGAATTATCGAACACACTTCTGACGAATCGTCTGGCTCCGTGAAAGGCACCAGAAGCACCTGGTATGAAGATCTGCTCCCAGAAAGTACTCGGTACATATACGACAACGTGACACATCCTGCGCCGCCGTGGTACCAAGGGAGTCGCCGCATGGGTCCACAAGGATTCAATATAACAATGACCATGATGCGGCGATCCCGGCCGATCGTCGGAAACACTCAGCGACTTCACGCCATGCTGCGCCGAATAGTGCTTCAGAGAGAATGCATTAAGGTGCTTCTTCGGACCCTTCGCGCGTCAGTCCCGACTACACCGGTGGGGGAGCGCACTGTTTTATGTTACAGATGGGGATGCGTTTGTGGGGTGTTTTATCTATCTGATGCTCCAGACTTGCCCCAGGCTTCACTCAGCAAACCAGGAACCTAGGGCATCGGGTTCGTTTCTCGTTGACGCTCTGTAATATTCACAGGTACTCATAATGGGAGGAAGCGTGACGCACGGATTTAATCTTGGTGGTGATGGTACACAAAGACCGTACCACGTTCACTTCATAAAGTGGCTGAACGTCAAATACCCGTGCGAGGGAAGCGGACACGAGATGTTAGGTGAGCGTGAATTCTTCTCACCACCAACGATCTGAAGGTGCCACTCAGAGGATGTGCACTCATGGCCGCGTGGCGCGTGGTGGGGCGCTGAGTGCTTGAATGCTCTTGAATCCGCTGCCCCTCCGAGATTGAATGGTCGCATCTGCATACGCCATTTGGGGTTGAGGTATTCATGAAGCTACCCCAGAATAGCTCTAAATAAGATTAAAGTTTGGAGTCACTCGGTACTCCCTGAGTAAACTTAGGTTTTGCCTCGTAATCTCGACTGAGACATAGTGAACAGAACTGAGATAAGAAGCACCCTCGGGGGTTGAAAGTAGCCTGTGTTTGATCAGCTCATCGCGAGAAAACTTCCAGTCGCATAGCCCTGAGGACAGGCGGCCTGGCCTGCCGCATCCAGCACATAGCACAGCCCGCGGGAAGTGTCCAAAAGGCCTGCCACATGCAGCGCATAGCACAGGCCTCAGCAGGTGTCCCAGCCTATCGCATGAAGCACACAGCATATCCCTCAGCAGCTGTCTCAGGCCTGCGGCATGCAGCACACAGCACAGCTCGCGGGAGGTTGTCCGGGCCTGCGGCATGCAGCACACAGCACAGCTTGCGGGATGTTGTCCGGGCCTGCGGCATGCAGCACACAATACGGCTCACGGGAGGTTTTTTGACCTATTTGCTTGCAGCACATAACCGCTCTCTCGAAGTGATGGAACACTCACAAAGCGCTAATGCAGTGTTCAATTGTTGTGCTTGAGTCCACTGCACTCTTCCTGCATACGACGGTTTCGCCCAGTTGTTCCCAGCCCTTGGATCTCGTGTGGGAATGCCCTGGACGGCTTTTAGCGCTGCGAGGGCCTGTGATGCACTTCGAGGTCGCAGGCATGAAAGCTCCGACTGGAGGCATCACCAGCAAAGTTCTGCTCTCGCTTCTGACTCACAATCTGGAATTCTACAATTTGATTGACATGATCTTCGTGGAGGTGGCGCCAAATGACCCCTTCATCGGTGAGAATACGGAACGGCATGATAAGACAAAGAAAACCACCGATGTCATCCAGTGGTACACTGAGGTCGCTCCACGCCACATTCACATGCTTTCCATTTCTCACCTTGCCCGTGTAAATGATATCCCCAACGCACGTTCTGGTGAGCACATAAAAACTCTGCAAACCGAATATTGATGGCTATTAAGGAACTCATCCGACGCGCCAGCCAGAGGAAGCTCATGCCACGTGGCGGCCAGAGGAAGCTCATGCCACATGGTGGTCAGAGGAAGCACATGCCACATGACGACCACGGAAAGCTCACTTGGAGATCATCTCACATGGCAAATGCGAGGTCTGATGCACATGTTATGTTCATCTGCATACGATGGATGAGTGGATTTTGAACCTTTTGCCCGCCGCACACCCCATGCGGTCTAGAGATTCACAGGCGGGCAATTTGTCAATCAGGTTATCGTTCGGAACCTGTTGCGAGCGCGCACTCCCTCCCCGCCAGCTGTCATGTACGTGGAGTCCGCGTGGAACGGCTATAAATGGTTACAAGTGTGACCCCCTTTCCAAGCCTTCAATTCCCATTCGATGTCTAGCTGCGAAGCATACGCCGTGACTCGGCTTATTATGTGACACCGCCAAGCATGCGCCGTGACTCGGCTTATGATGAGAGGCCGCCAAGTATGCGCCGTGGCTTGCTTATGATGTGAGACATGCGCGAGCTGAAGCCTGCCGGTGGAGGGGCGCGCGCTGAGCGTCCGCTATGATTAGGCGCATGATGGGAGATCGCTGGGCATCGCCATGACGTGGCGTGTGACGGGAGGCGGCCAAGAAGGCACGATGGCGTGACGTATGACAGGATGCTAACCGGCGTACGCTGTGAATTCACTTTTGACGGGAGGCTGCCGAGCGTGCGCCATGGCGTTCAGTTGGACGGGAGGGAACCGACCTTGTGCCATGTAGCGTTTGTCGGGAGGCCGACAAGTGACCTGGCACTTCGCGGGAGGCCACCGAGCATGCCGCTTGGATAGCGAGGTCCACTGGTTCTTGTCTTTTAGTTTTTTTTTAAATAAAAAATCTGCACTGCGCGCACCTTTTGCACATTCATGGTCGATTGCTTGCTAGTTTAACCGGCGTGATAAAGGGCAGCTGCCTCTCCGCCTTCCCAACTACTGCCACGCCTCTGCAGGCTATGGAGAAGCCGACTCCAATGACTGTGGCACAATCTTTTGACGGCATCGCTCAGTTGGCTCATCAGCAGGTACGCCAATGATGGGGCTACTGCAGGGGCTCCTTTTGACTTGCCTGTCCCAAGATATGCGCTGCACCTTCTTCACGTATGGCGCAGTGCGCCTTAGCTTGAACCTAGTGGAAACCGGCGATGAAAGTAGGTAGTGATTCCCAGTGGCGCGGACGAAGACGCCAACCTTGGGGCGGACGAAGACGCCAACTGGCTGACCTCAGTGGGGCGGATGACCTCAGTGCGATGGTGGTGACCACAGTGGTTGTCCAAGGAGCGCACTGCCTTGGGTGATCGCCCGGGGTGCTTACCAGCAGAGCAACCTTCTGGGCGCAGGTGCTTTTTTACTACCAGATACCGACCGTCAGCGCAGTAGATGTGCTGTGGCCTCTTGCTATGCACAACCGCTCAGCGTACTGGCGCGGCCACGAGTACAGCTGGATGTGGAATAACCTGGATCGATGCTGCCACCCAACGCACGAAGGTGCGGGCACGAGCAGGCCGCGCTTTGGATCCCTCCCCCCCACACACACAATCCCCATGGTGCGAGGCCATGGCAATGTGCCAGCAATGTCGCCTCCACCGAGCCGCGCCGCGCACTTCCACACTGCTCCCGCACAGGAGGGCGGGCAAGCGAATCGCGGAGCCCAGCAGTGGCCGCTGACCGTGTGCTGACCGTGTGCAGGGCACATGCTGATTTCCCGTCTGTCAGCAGCTCGAGGTGACACGTGGAATAACTGGGCTTCGCGTTGTGTACGCTGATTGCCCGCCTGGCTGCAGCTCGAGGGGTGACACGTGGAATAAGTGGGCTTCAGAGTGTATACACTGATTGCCCGCCTGGCTGCAGCTCGAGGTGACATGTGGCATGAGTGGGTGCAGGGCACATGCTGCTTGCCCTCCTTCTCGCATATAATATGGAGGAGGAGATCCGCCGTTGGATCCACGAGCCTCTGCGCGCAATCGAGGAGGACGTCACGATGACCCGCGCCCTAGAGCCCCCTTGGCTGCTCACTGCTAAGGAGGACGCGGAGATGGGGCTTCGGGCGGCCTTTAGTGACATGAACTTCATGCTGGGCGCGCCCGAGCCAAGCGCGATTGGGCACAACGAGGGCTGGTCTTGGTATGCGGATTCGAAGAACAAGACGGGTCTTATTGCCACCCGGGTTGGAGCGCATCTCTCTTTGAAGGTGACTAGCCTAGGCAGCCACACGCACGCGCATCTGCGAGTCCATGTACCCAGCCTACATGTTGATCCCCATGCAGTAGTCCTGTCAACTCTCCCCAGAGTGCCCCCAGCTCAACCTGTGCTCGACGAGTAAAGCGCAAGCGGCGTCATCCTGTGCTCTCCCGAGCCCTGCCACCTCAGCAGATCTGGTTCGTTGAGAGCTCAAAGTCTTCGACCGGATCGCACAGCTGTCAGGGCCCAAGCCTCTAGACTGAGTCAGGGGTCAAATTACTCATACCCACTTGTGTGTCCGCTTCAGCGGACAAGCAAGCTACCAGATTAAATCGGTTTCTCATCAGACGCACGTTGCGGTAGTCCAATTGTCAGCGGCTCTGAGGGCCATGCATTCATCACATCTTCACAGATAAGTACAGTGGCTAACGACTCGTTTGGGCGGCTGGTGTTGAAACAGATCAATGTGCCTGCTGCAGCGAAAGTCGTCATTGGCTTCCTGCAGTCTTACAATACCCTCACTCCGGCGGCATGGTGGGTGGATGAGGTGGCAGAGGGGTCTACGCAGTGCCCGCAGAGTGCAGATGAGCCTACACGGGGGCGCCAATACACCATCGATCCATTGAAAGTCAACGAAAAAGTGTCTGTGTATAACTCGGTGTCACAGCCAATACAGCCAACCAGTGCGAAGGATGGGATCCACTATATTCATTTCTGTCTGATACGTCGGCAGAAGTCGGATGAGATCAATGGGAAGTTCAAGCTTATGACTGTGAAGGTGTCAGCTGACTTGACCGCTGGCTGAAAGCTGCCAACCATGCGGATGAGTAAGCGCTGGCCTCTTTACAGATGACTAAGTTAGCGATCATTTTGTTAAAGTGGTCACCTCACAGTCTTGGCTGCCGCCTTTCGGCACATAGATATTGCTGCATCACCTCGGAAAGCTGCATGGCTTTTTTTTGTGCACTTCATATGGCTCCTATGAGTGGGATGAAACGGAAGTACCTACAACATGATGACTACGGTCCTCCACTAGGGGTGGGAAACAAAGATCAGCGTTCACACTGCTGCCAGCTCACGGCAAGAGACATGCTGTCTAGTGATGGCCCATCCACGGCGGTTGCACGCGCAGTAGCCGATAGCCAAACCACATAGACATGCATGCCCATCAGCAGCAGTAGGCATGCGAGCATTCGGCTACGGAACCATCTCCCTTTTGTCACACTTTCATTTTGTATGACAAAGTTTTCAGGTTGCCGATTAGTCTTAGAAGCGACATACACAATCGTTGGATAGTTCTTACCAGGTTACTTCGTTCCCTTATATTACGATTTGTATTTGTACGACTTCAAGATTTCATTGCTCCGCCATGTGTCAAGGTATATGCGATTCAATAATGCCATGCTCTGAGTCGTGAATGGTGAACGATGACCATCAACAACTCACAGCATGCAATTTTACGCGGGGTGGACGATGATCAATTGATGGAATACATCCATCATGCATATCAGAGGACGCATTGAGTCGATAACGGCTGATGAACAGTGCCGCATGAATGATGAGCCGTGAACGACGATGATACATCACTCATCGCCACATACGTAACACACTACATCCAGGCAGGATATTGTGTCGTACCGAGACACAAAACCTCCCGATGATGGACACTCGCGTCGCATGCAACCAGAAATATTTCGCCGAAGTGACCAATAATTCCGTTACCTCCAACTAGGGCAACGACCGCTTGAGTTGCAATGGCAAACCCACAGGGAAACGAAATAGGAAATAAGGGCTGGGTGTGGATGGCGATTAAGCCACGACCACACCTTGGGCGAATAAGTAGCAACTCGAAACCAACTGTGTATGTGGTTTTAACTTAAGCGGAACGCTTTCTCTCCCACAGTGTGCCCCTGTCCAGCGAAGTAAACACTTCTAAGATATTCTGTGTTAATCTAAGTAACCTTTTGCGGTAAAACATCATTATCACATATTCCTACTTAGCTTGTGGGTATACCCAGTTTGCATAGAATGATAAGCTATATCGTAACTATTGCGGGTTTCGAAATCCTGAAATTCCGCCCGCTATATCCAAAATAACGCGGCACGCCCACAGCTAGATGTGTGGTTGACCATTCAATTTGCGCAATTTGGTTATTAGGGAAGATGCCACCTATGAAATACTCTTTTTGCTAACGCTTCCCTCACCTGATGCGCATGCTTGCTAGCAAGCGAGTTCGCGGGTGATGAGGGAAGAAACCCGAGCGGAAATGTGGACGCGTCTGACATCCACGTTACCGCTTGAGGTGAAAGTCCACTGTCAGACGTTCAGGATGTGTTTCATATATGCCGATGTGATATGCGTGATATGCTCATGCTGTGCAGTATGCGTCCCTGCTGTGAGCAAGTCGAGATGGCTGGCTCGGTTCACACCCATTACGCCCCCTTCACAAGAACTATCCAGCATCCTAAATCCCGGACGGATCTTGCGCGCGCGAAAAATAGGTTGTTCCTAACACTTATCATAATGAATATGCAAAGTTATGCTGTGTTCGGTATACGGTAGTATACCGAAAACAACAGCCGCTGGACAGTGACTTACGGGGTCGCGGTCCAGCAGTCAGGCAGGGAGGTGAGAGCGATAGAATGCAGTCCGAATTCGCATGAAAGCTACGGTGCGCGTCGGCGTATCGTCTGCGAACCGTTCGTGCGTCGACGTACACCTGATGTCGGCTCGATCCCAGTCTGAAGTGTCATCGGTTTCCTGTCCGATCCGTGTTCTCGGTCGAACGCATCCACAGTGTCACCCAGCCACAGCGACCGCTGACCGACTACCGACCTGAGGTCTGGACCTCAGGTCGGACCTCGATCCCACCAAGGGGGCGCCCAGTTGTTTTTCTGACGTGGCGCAAGAAATCAGCTTATTGCCGTTCGATGATAAAAAGTTGGACGGTCCATGTGCATATCACTTCAAACTGCCATATTTGGATGATCGGATGTATCAGTAATTAATTCGCAAAAAATCATTTCGATAATTTGAATATTTTCGACGACATGACGCGACATGGCCTGTCGACTGCCGCGTTATTCGTGTTTTCCACGGATGTCATACTAGGGACGTTCCTTAATGTTGAGGAAACACGTTCAACATTAAATAAATAATATCAACATTTATGTTTTGTCTCAACATTAAGGACGAGCGCTGAAACTCCACAGTGTAATCACTCGTCGCAGTTTACATCCTTACTAAGAATCATCGATATTGTATACATCCTTACCAAAAACGAATGCCTTCGAAAAGACAAAAGAAAAGATTGCGGACATCGGCCGCTGCCCGAAGGAAACAAGCGTTGTAAAGCTTGTAATGCCGTAAAAAAAACGTTAAAAAAGCGTTCGGGAGGAAATCTTGAAAAGCCCAGCAACCTTCAAAGATTTCCTTCAACACTACTTGCCACTTTTTAAGGTCACCTCCGAGATATCAGAACCCATGTATCGCAGCATCGATGCAGACTCCTGTCACCTCACGCGAAGCGGTTTGTGTGGAGCATATGGCGAGCCTACTCGTGGAGTTTAATCTGAAAAACATGTCGAACCCAAAAAAGATTGATGGCAGGATCATCGTGGATCCCTTCGCTGCGGGTTCAAAGTTTTTGGACAGTTTGGAGCTCAACATAACATACTACAAATATATTCCTGTTCCTGATTCGCATTCCTCCGCCCTACCAGTTGGTTGAACATGAATGCGCCCAGGTTCGGACCACGTGGTGGAGCAAAGTGTCTTTTGAGGGAAGGGCGTACAGGATTGGTCACAGCGAATGCAACAATCTGTTTTGGTATGTCGTGACCAATTCTGAAACCAAAGGGGAGCAACTGTTCGCACGCTCACGGACTTAGAAAGACAAGTCTGCAATTTCACTTGCGCGTTGGACAAAGTGTATGCAAGAGTCGACAAAATAGAATTAGTACTCCGAACAAATCGATAGAGCAAAACCGTATCGATTAGAACGTGTGTACGTACAGTGTATGATGTAAATTGTTTTGCGCGCGTAGAAGTTAAACAATTCTGTGCATAATGCGTGTGCGTGCTATGTTTTTTATATGCCTGCTTTATGTGTGCCTGCGTGCTCCACGCCTGGTATGCTGTGTTGTGCAATCGACAAGGCTCTTATCGCGCAGCGCTCGCCCTTAATGTTGAGAAAACAGCTTAATGTTGTGAAATAAACGTTAATGTTGAGTTGTCATCAATCGTTCACTTCGCTGATTCGGGCATTCGTTGCTTCGCACCGTCATCATTATTTTCACATTTAAGTGACAATAAAATCATAATCACGATCTCCGAATTTGACTGCCAGGTCAAAGCCATCGCATCACGCACATTGGTGCAGATTTTCGCATCACGCATATGATTGGTTGAAATTTCAGACCCCGATGCTACCGACTGGGGATGAGTGTGCGATGTATGTCCGATGTATGTCGGACCGGAGGTCGGACCTGAGGTCGCAACCAGGTGCATCCAACATGGGATGTACGGGCAGTGTACGCCGAACGTCGTTTTCAATGTCGCACGGATCGCGAAAAACAGCCGATGACCATGACCGACTCGGTCATGGTCACCAGGTGCGTTGGGCCATTACGCAATCCACCGTAGGTATCATGTGTTCGTTTTTCGAGCAGTGAATATCTTGTTTTTGGACGAGAGGTCAGACACGTCAACATACTTCTACGGATATGCGAATGAAAAATATGGTATATATATATTTACCATCAGAGTATGATATGAAAGGAACCTTTTTATATATTCGATGCATCGCGGCTAGTTTATTGGCACAATGAATTAGAGTACCACGCAACATAATTTCATTGGTCATTGAGACTGCCACGTGTGCCAACTGACCTGGCGTACGTCTCGTCTCGAACGCAGTCTTCTATCCGTCAGGTAACCCGATACAAGACGGGACTGGTGTGGGACGGGTATGTGACGTGTGCGGTTACGCAATCCGATGTATATATATATATATATTCTGATTTATATCTATCATGTGATGGATGTCGCATCGGATATCCCAAACCCACCATAGGAATCGTGTGCTGCTGCGAGTCGGTTGCAAACTCTATTCCTCTGGCAGTTCTATCTCAAACTGGTGGTAACATCAATGATATGAGCCATCTCCCTGCCGCCTAAATCAATAAATATCCTAACATTTGATGAGTGTCCGTTATTCACAATCCATCAATCGATATTTGCACGGGCTAATTGCTATAACTGGGAAATATGAATAATAACGCACTACTTGATGAACTTGAATCCAATGTGCCATCACGAAGACAGTCCAATTAAGTAATTCAAAGTTGTTTGCTGTATATGTTAGATGTTGCACCTCTGCAAACTGCCGCTCTAAACCGGACTGCTAAGGATGCAAAGCTACTTGCAGGCAAAACCCAGGTTTAAAGGCTGCAACAATACTTTCTGAACACCATCCTCTCACTATCAGTAACAAAGAAGAATGCCTCCTTCCCCCCTCCATCTTTACAGGGCATTGGCAATTGAAATTTGGTGTAGGTAGTAAAGTAACATCTCCCACTACAGAATGCACAAGAACGGCCCAGTGAAAGGTCCAACTTCACATCGGGGCTCCACGTATCCGCCCGCAAGGCACTGCCGTGTAAGTGATATTTGTGTCTTGTGAATTCCACTCTGCGTTTTATGGACGATCACGTTTATTTCCTCCGAGGCTAGTCTGTCCAAACCCACAAACAATGCATACAAGATCCCGCTCACCAATCAGCACATGCCCCTGCCATCAGCTGCGCACTATGCCGCTATCAGGTGAGTCATGGGGTAACCTCATCTGTGCGCGGACATACCCAATATTGCAGAGTCTGCTGCCAGAGGCACTACTAAGATGCTTAGAGTACTGTCCAGCTGGCAGGTCGTAGCGGCAAGGGTTGCGGGTTGCACACTTGGCACTTTCGGAGTAGGTCCGATGTAACGAGCGCTTTTGGATTTGGCGCGGGGCTCGTCCTTGGCTTTCATCAGGTGCTCCGCCACAAGGATGTCCACATCTTTAATTTTTTGTTGCGCATCCTGGCACCAATCCAAGCATATATCCACCATTTTCCTCAAGGGCCGAAGGCAGAGTCTGCATCCGAGCTGAACAGCAGCCGCACGCCTGGCATCGGCTCCAAACATTTTGTAGCATGCAGATCCACACACTCTCAGATTCAAACTTGCTGTGGCATCTACATTTGGGAGATCGATATCTGCAGCATCTGCAGTTAGACGACCAAGACACTCTCAGATTCAACACCCAGAGGGCCACAGCACACACACACATTTGCGGGTTCAAGCCTCCGTAGAGCCGACCTGAACTATGCTATACACCTTTGAGCCCGCGCGGCTTGCTGCCGGGAATGTGGGCAGCAGTCAAGGCCCATGCTATACACCTTTGAGCCCGCGCGGCTTGCTGCCGGGAATGTGGGCAGCAGTCAAGGCCCATGCTATACACCTTTGAGCCCGCGCGGCTTGCTGCCGGGAATGTGGGCAAAGGCGCGCACCTTGTGGTCCGGGTTCAGTTCGAGAGCGTCTATGAAGGCCTGCCGTGCCGGTCCGTAATGCCCCTCCTGAACATCCAGTCCCCTACCAGCGCTGAGCACGGACACTTTCACAGTATGAAGCGAGTCGTGGCACCGGCCCTGGGCCTGCACGAATACCATCGCTTGAGAACGCCTTCAAACCGTGTCCCGCTCCAGGTGGAGAGGTGCACGGACTGGTGCAAGCACGCCCCCCGCCCAGCACGCCTGCAGAGACGTACCGAGGCTAGGAGAGTGCCGTAATTGGCAAAGACGTTTGGGTTGTTGGGCTCGTGGTCCACAGCAAGCTCGAAGGCCTCGATGGCCTCGGACTTCTTGCCGAGGAATTGTAGCGCGAGGGCCAAATTGCTATATCCCTGCCGCACCCTCGCACCTACCAAAGAGCCATGGGTATGGACATATGGAAGGAGGGTCCATTTGGAGCAGGGGACTAAGAGATGGAGGACGGAGGGGAAGCGAGTTGGAGAAGCGGCCTTACGAGTAAAGCGGGCAGAGGGGGGGCAGATGGAGGGGTCCAAGGGATGAACCGAGGAGGCGGTCTGGATCCGAAGTGATAGATAGGATGGAACGGGGGCAGGCCAATATGCACGGGTGCAGATCTAAAAAGCGAGCAGAGAGATTGAGGGCACACGATGCGACTCTGGGACCCGCCAGACATGCGACTCCTGCATTCGCATGTTGCGGAGAAACCTTGAAATGTGCAAGGCGGATAGCAGGCAGACAGCACAGACAGCACAGAGCGTGGAAATAGGGACGCCACAGTCAAAGATACCAAAGCCTTGGTTTGATGGTGTACTTTCCCGCAGCCCAACCAATCGACATGCGGTGCGTACCCGGGGGATCTCCGGCTTATAATCGACGGCGTTCTGCAGAGCCACGGCGGCGCGGGAGTGCTGGGCGGCCTGCATGAACAGCATGCCCAGGTGCTTGTGCGCCAGAGCGCAGTCGTCCTTCGCTAAACAGAACTCCGTCGCTGACTGCGCCCCACTCACCCACCAAAACCTGGCTCGTGAGGCGCTCCGTTGCCTGCCTGACTTACGGATGGTAATCGCTTTGCGATCTTGCACCGTAACTTTCCGAATAATCGATTTGGTATCGAACCAAATTTGGATTTGAGTGCTAAAATTGTGATCAGTAGTGACCATTGATTTTGGCGGGAAAAGACGCCCTGAGAGCCAAACCGTTGAATAAAATCAAATTCGACTTTTGTAGCAATCAGAATTCCTACTCGTCCATCACAAAGTCAACACTAATTATCGCCTGGGGTCTGAATCAGCACTCTGCCAGTGACAACACGCAGCCGTGGAACGTCTTGCACAGCTGGGGATGTGTGGTCTCTGTGAAGGTACGTTCAAGGCAACAGGGACACACGGACGGCTTGCTTGCATTGTTCGTGACTCGTGTTCTTGCCATCCGCATGTCATGCCACCAGAATGTGCGGCGAGCATGCACGGCCGCACCTCATAACTTTCCACAGCGCCTTCTGGATCGCCATTTTTTTCCTGCACAATCCGACCAGCGGGCAGCCAAGTTTCCTCAACCCAGAGAGCAGCTTGCCAGAAATTCACGCCACGTCAGCATCGGGTGCCAATGAGAGTTCTGACAACTTCAAGCATCGAGTGACGGTGTGTCAGTGTAAAGCCTTCAACAAAAACTGGATGCAACATGTCGCCCCAGCCTACAACAATGGTGTGCATCAATGGTACCAGCCCATCTGACACTTCTGCCCCGCTTCAAAAGCCTAATGCCTTGCTTGCACCAACCCGGCCCATCCTAAAGCATACAGCCCAGCCTGGGGCTATGCCCAACTCCTACAACCGGATATGTCGATAATACCAAATTACATCAAGCCTCTGCCCGCCTCCACGTGACTCTAAATCCGACTGTCTTTCGAGCTCGGATCCATAAGACGCAGAGTCTGGCCAGCCTTAGGGCTCAGCTCCACGTAACGCAAAGTCTGGCCAGCCTCCCGGCTCAGCTCCACGTAACGCAGAGTCTGGCCAGCCTCCCGGCTCAGCTCCACGTAACGCATAGTCTGGCCAGCCTCCCGGCAGAGCTCCACGTAACGCATAGTCTGGTCAGCCTCCCGGCAGAGCTCCACGTAACGCAAAGTCTGGCCAGCCTCCCGGCTCAGCCCACACGTAACGCAGGTCTGCCAGCCTCCCGGCTCAGCTCCACGTAGCATAGTCTGGCCAGCTCCAGCTCAGCTCCACGTAGCATAGTCTGGTCAGCCTCCCGGCAGAGCTCCACGTAACGCAAAGTCTGGCCAGCCTCCCGGCTCAGCTCCACGTAACGCAGAGTCTGGCCAGCCTCCCGGCTCAGCTCCACGTAGCATAGTCTGGTCAGCCTCCCGGCTCAGCTCCATGTAACGCAAAGTCTGGCCAGCCTCCCGGCTCAGCTCCACGTAACGCATAGTCTGGCCAGCCTCCCGGCTCAGCTCCACATAACGCATAGTCCGGCCAGCCCTGGGGCTCAGCTCCGCATGATGCGAGGTTCGGCCAGCCCTGGGGCTCAGCTCCGCATGATGCAAGGTCCGGCCAGCCCTGGGGCTCAGCTCCGCATGATGCAAGGTCCGGCCAGCCCTGGGGCCAGCTCCGCATGATGCAAGGTCCGGCCAGCCCTGGGGCTCAGCTCCGCCTGTGCAGGTCCGGCCAGCCCTGGGGCTCAGCTCCGCCATGATGCGGTTCGGCCAGCCTGGGGCTCAGCTCCGCATGATGCGGGTTCGGCCAGCCTTAGGGCTCAGCTCCGCATGATGCAAGGTCCGGCCAGCCCTGGGCTCAGCTCCGCCTGATGCAAATCCGGCCAGCCCTGGGGCTCAGCTCCGCCTGATGCAAGGTCGGCCAGCCCTGGGGCTCCAGCTCCGCATGCATGCGAGGTTCGGCCAGCCCTGGGGCTCAGCTCCGCATGATAGGTTCGGCCAGCCCTGGGGCTCAGCTCCGCATGATGCAAGGTCCGGCCAGCCCTGGGGCTCAGCTCCGCATGATGCGAGGTTCGGCCAGCCCTGGGTCTTAGCTCCACATGACGCGAGATCCGAGCAGCCTTGGGCTCAGTTCCTTCGTGCTTTTTGCATCTACGCACCCTTCTTGTTTCTAGGCCCGAGGCGAATCTCCGGAGGAGCAGATGGTTTGCATGTGAGCCGGCTATGACAGAAGGGCCTTCTGAAAAGATCGAGGGCATACCAAAAGCTTTCCGAGATTCAGGTGGGTTTTGAACAACTCATTCCTCTCCACCGCCTGCCAGTGTGTGGACTGCGTGAGTTAAGTAAGTGCATCATGCGACACTGCCGCGGAGCCCACTCGTTCTATCGAAGGCAATCCCTCGGCAACCATCTAACTTCTGTACAACGTTAAGAGCCATATGATCCGACGGACCAAACCACCCGCGACAAGTTCGCTACAAGTTTTTTTCGCGACGTGCAAGTGACAGGTGAATGCACCAAGGGCGCATGAAACAGTTCGAAGGGTACTGTTGTGACTCTCAGAAAAAAGCCTGCATGTCGCTAAGCGCAGCATAGGCATTACTTATTGTGGGTTTTCGCAACCACAAAAGTCGGTGTACAAGTTGCTTAAAAGAAAAGAGTATCATTACCTCCCGGGCCAGCTGCTTGTTAGCCTCCTCTCCAGTTCCCCCCTCCTTCTCGTCTGAATTGTCGTTGCGGGCGACCTTGCGACCGATCTGAGCCGCCGATTGATAGTGCTCCAACGCTGACTCGAAGTCGTCGGTCATGAGATGTGTCTGCCCTCATCAACACAGGGATCTCAGCGAGTCTTAGCCAACCAAGCTTGTGCGCCTGAAGCTTACAAGCTTTTCTATCAGCGGCACCTTGAGTGGGACGAAATGCCTTGCGTGTATGATAATTCGGTGCTAGATCGAAGTGTTTCATGTAGGGCAGCTGCATTTGCAACATTCGACTTTTGTGCCTTTGCACTGGCCAGCCCTGGTCTCTGACCAACGACACAGACAGGAGGGACGTGGCAAGAAATTTCCCTTACCTCCGCGATAGAGTTGTGCAGGTGAATGCTCATACCATTCCTGTTGAACGCGAAGGCGAGACGAAAAGAGGGGGATAAGCTCCAGATAAAACTAACCAAGCGTAGAGATCAAGTACACTGACAAACCATGCACTTTCTGATTTGAAAGCAGCCTCACAAGGTGCATGCGCGGTACAAGTCGCAAAAGCATATTGTATCGGCATACTTAGCAGAGAGAGGAGAGCGCCCGCACCCTCCAACCTCCTCGTTGCGAAGTTCTTCTTCTCGGAGGTCTCCTCCGATCAGTGCCAAGCATTCGCCGTATGCTTTGACGGCTCCTTTGTGGTCTCCTTGTATCTTCATCTCGGCAGCTTGGACATATCTATCCTGCAACGAATGTTCTCAGCAAACCCGTGTGAACGCCTGCTACGTGAAAAGTCTGTTTCTGGATATGCACAAAAGATAAACAAGAGGTTTCAAAAAGCGTGTGCAAACCCGCCTAAAACCCGTTTCTAGGGAAGGAAAGGTATGACGGCACACACCTTGAAAACGTTTTGCTGCTCAGGGAGCGTCATTTCGGCATTGGCTGAGGACGGAACTGAGTTTGGTACCTTGCCGGGCTAAATTGCACAAAGCAAACAGCGAAAGACTCCTAAGTCGTACAACGCCACTTACGGATTACCAGCTGCTATGTAAAAAGACTAACTTAGGAAGAGAACGCTAACAAGGGAAAGAATGAAGCGCGGGCGATCCATGTCAAGAGCCCTGCATTTTTCTGCGTCACAGCAGTTCAAGAATCTTATTGGAGATAGTATCACTTATGCGAACAACAAATCTCACCTTCAAAGGCTTCCTCTTCCTCTTTGCCTCCGTTGGACACGAGATCAGAAGTGAAATTACGACGATGGCAAGCCACACCAGTTTTAGAGGCTTTGACATGTCTTGGGAAAGTTTGCGAGAGGACTGAGTAAAAGATTTTTCGCGACTGATGGCACCACTCGACTGTACTCTCTCTCGCACAGGACCTCCAAAAGCTTTTTGCCAGTTCTGTAGACCAGAGCTCAACCTTGCGCTTGGATCAGATGAGAGAGGAGCGTTTGCGGACTGACGCTGACGTGATGTTAGCAACAGCTGGAGTGGTGAAAAGAGAAACTTTCTACTTTCGTTTGAAATGAAATCGCCACGACAGTTCAACAGTCACGAGTCAGCAATCTTTACCATCGATGTCCATCGATAGTTCGATACCCAGATTTGAGATGAGAGATTTCCCAGTCGATTCACTATCGGTAACAAGCAGTTGCTCGATACCAGAGGGAGGGAGGCGTCTCGATTGCGCGCAGTGGGGATCGTGGCAATGGAGCTGCCTCGCGCGGAAATACAGGTTCAGGCGAGGGTGTGCATTCGATGGAGCAGCGGCGACCAGACCGAGACGAGACGTTCCGAAGAAAAACTGCTTCTGCGACAGGTCCCTCCGAAGTGATGAGGACTCCTTTTGCCAGAGGTGGCAGCTATTTACCTCATATTCATCAGTAGTATAAAGGTGATTTACCTCTAGGCACGACGGTCATCACTTGCCGTTGCGTTGGTAAGTTGGTCACATCATATCATCAATACGAATAGTGGATTGCATGCAGAATACAACCTGTACGCAGTCGTGTCATTCAAACGGGAGCGATATACTATAACCTTTGGAAGTTTCCTCAAGGAACAACGGCTTCGCGATACTTTTTGGGGTTGTCCGCCTGCACAACGAACCACCGCTTTCCTGATCAAAAAATCAAAGCGCACGCGGGGAGGGCAGCATACGCTCGGCCAACGGCGGCTGCCTCAAATCAGCCAGAGGCACTACTGCATCGCGTTCATTAACCAGCCGTCATTTAGATTCAAAGCACTCTCACCTGCATAAGACACATCCATCACAAATGTGAATGCGTGATACTAGCTCAATGGCAGAGCACCAAGACTTAGCTTGGAGGTCCCAGTTCGAATCTGGGGTATTACTTTAATATTTTTCCACCTTGGGTACTGACCTTATGTCAATGTAAAGGCCTCTTTATCTTTTCGACTATGTTAAAATTTGCAGCACATGTCCAATTTTTCTAGACTAGAGGTGGAGTAGGTCGCTGCTTCTTCAGCAAAAAGTTGGCTTCCCAGCTCGGTGCGCATCGGACAGCACAGCCAGCAAACCAAATGAAAGTGCTTGCTTGACTTTTTTGGGAAGTTGAATGTGCGTCAAGGAGTTTGATACCCCCTTTCTCTTAAGACAGGGCATTGAGGTACAATGTGTAAAACTCGGTATGCTCATGCATGCTGGACTAGCTGGCATTTCTATTGACAGCGCCGCGGGTAGAGAAATGAGCACAAACCAACACTACTTTAACGCACTGCAACGTTCCGTTGCATGCACTTTCGGCTGATGTGTACGACAGCATAAATGAGAACTGGCTCGGTGCGCGCAGATGCAAATCGTGTTTCCGTCTGAATACGCCCACGGCTAAAGAATGTTGCAGTTCGAATTTGCGCTGACGCGCTGCAAACGTTCCGTTGCCTGCGCTTTCGGCTAATGC
>LGRX02020921.1:0-23779 GCA_001247695.2 Cymbomonas tetramitiformis
GGTCAGATTCACTTGTTATGCGAGTGACTTACCCACATCGATACATATGTGTCGACCGCGCGAGTTGCGAGTTCTGGCAGGATACGGATGATACCGAAATCCCAGAGTTGCTGTCCTCCGACTCCGACTAAGGTATACATAAAGCTCAATACCTCTTACACAGCCTTCATTTCTTGCTTTCGCTCACCATCGTGCCACCCCCGCCACCTCCTACCATTCTGAGAGCCACCCGTCTGATGACAGCCCACGGCCACTTTCTCCTTTTCAGATGCGGCACAGAGGTCACCTATAGAAGTGTAGCTAGCATTACGAAGCACAATCGAGGTCTTACTGACAACACCTTCGACTAGACGTGAAGAATTACAATCGCTGACCGTCTACACGGATGTGCCCGACAAGTGCGAAATCTATATAATATGGGACCTAAGTTTCCGTGTCGTTGCAAGCGATCATGGCCTGGTGCAACGGCTGATTTCGCAATCAAGTTACCTATGATGGAGATGACAATATATTTTATGCTCGCTTATACACCTGGGCTTGTTGCCATGATTGCGGTTCTCAAAGCACAGTTCTTAAATAATGTAATAATGTAATAATGTAATAATGTAACATACAATGATTATAAAAAATGTGAAGATCGGGGTTCTTATACCATTGCTTGTACCATACACGTGACTTATGATATTTTGTTGCCCGCATCGAGAAGAATTGTTTTCTAGAATAGATGGGTGGTGGCTAAAGCCACCGATTGAGATTCGACCATCAATTCAAATCAAGACGAGTCATCCGCCGACAGTCGACAAGGTCAGTGCAGATGTACCCGTCGCCAATACGGGTAAGATCCATATCAACGCGTCGGCATCGACTGCATGCAGGCCTCATAGACAACTCGTACCGCGACGGGTAGATCCATTGAGGATCTGCATGCTCGTTGTAAAAGCTGTTGTACCAGGCCCAATGATATTCACGAAGCCATCGTTTTTTGAAGTCGTCGAAATCGATGTAGTCTAGCCGGAATCTGAAGTTGTTTGACATGCCAGGTCCTTGCCAATGGAACCCTTCATCGTCGTAATATGGGGCTTCAAAGTTGGAGGTAGGGAATATCTGCAAGAAATTTCCCCAATCACGAACATCCCCCAATCGACTTCGAGCAGATCACGTAATTCATAGAAATAGTGAGCCAAAGTTACAGGCATCCAAACATCACCAAACATGCCCGAAAACGTCAAAACTTGTTCTTCCAACGCCCACAAAAAACGTTCTTCGACCCATGCCTGCACAAAGTATTCCTCACGCAATTGACGCATTTTCCGAATGTAAGGAAGAACAATCCCAAACAGGACGTAATGAGTATCCGCCATTCTTGATAATGCAAAGATGAAGCGGTGTGTCTTCCAGGAAGAAATGGAAAATGATCCTCCTAAAGGCCTCAAGCGATTTAAATATTGCCAAGGAGGGCTTGGGCCTCTCAAGGTAAATGCCGCAAACCAATAGGATGAAACCAACAATCACAAGATTGGCCAAGATAAGATTGGCCAAGATAAGATTGGCGCGGACAAATGTTGGCCCAAGATTGGCGCGGATTGCGAGTTCTGGCAGGATACCGAAGTCCCACAGTTGCTGTCCGACTCCGACTCCGACTAAGGTATAAAAGCTCAATTCATCTTACTTAGCCTTCATTTGCTGCTTACGCTCACCATCGTGCCACCCCTGCCCCCTCCTACCAGAGAGTGAGCGACGCGCCTCTACAAACTCGTGATGCCTTCAGTGTTAAGGTTTGGTGTGCATCGGAATCGTGCCAGTATCGATGTAGATGCCATTAATCGCCATGAGATGGAGCACCGACCATGCCCCGAATGCAATTTGCACCAGTGGACTTTGAGAACGATGGCAAACCGCCCTTTCCGCCGCCCGCCGATGCCTCACAGGCATGATGTGATATGGGCTATGTGGCGCTTTACCCGACGAACTCGGTTTTATCTGTTTTTTGAATTGGTAGAGCCGGAACGCTATCCCGATCGCGCTGAATATGCACGGGGTGAAGCGTGGATGACTCCGCGATTAATGGTTATTCCAGTCGACGTTGTACGCCTATTGGTCTGTTGGTACCAGAATGACGAAACGACACCTTTCGACGAGTACTGTATCAGTTGCGATTGCCTTAGTTGAGCAGGTATAAAAGCTCAATACCTCTTACTTAGCCTTCATTTGCTGCTTACGCTCACCATCGTGCCACACCAGCTTGACACTAGCAACTAACAACTGACCACGCTCAGGCAAACTCGTCATGAAATGCGATTATTGTGACCTTCCTGCAAACGTTCGCATATGGTTTAATGCTGGTTCGCATCTTGTTGCGATAAATGAGCATACCGAACATTTCGCGTGTATGCGTTGTTCTTACGAAATATTCATGTGCGAGGAAGCAATGGACGACGAAGACGGAGTATACTGGGAGCTGATACGGATTAGTAGACCATTACTTTCCGGCGTCTGAAAGGCGTGGAATGAACTAATTCGAGATCGCTTGCCTGGTAGCAACTTACGTACTTTGCAATGTAATAGTAACGCTATGATATGTTGTACGACCAGCTGACTTATGGCTTTTGCGACATATATATATTGTAACACTACTAACACTAGCAAACATTCTACTTGTAATTAAACGAATATACACCGTTCATGCAACAATACCCGTGTGATGATAGTTGTATAGCCGCGTTTTTTGACGCGGGGCTTGTGCTTATGAACACACCCAATCCAAAAAAGATATCT
Source organism: Cymbomonas tetramitiformis (assembly GCA_001247695.2). Classification (NCBI taxonomy): domain Eukaryota; kingdom Viridiplantae; phylum Chlorophyta; class Pyramimonadophyceae; order Pyramimonadales; family Pyramimonadaceae; genus Cymbomonas; species Cymbomonas tetramitiformis. The sequence goes on from LGRX02020921.1 coordinate 2,776, forward strand.
CTCTCCGTTGATTGCTCGATGATCACTCGAACCACAATGGCAAACCGCATAATGAAGGCATACCGTACCGCATAAACGCATACCGCAACCTACGTGGCTGCCACGTGTCTGCATTATACTGCGCGTGATGATGACGTGGCAGGTCACCCGTCGTCTATAAACCGAGAATAGTAACAGAAAAACACCGTCTAAAAACATGCATACTGGTTCACCTATCCCCAATAGTCTGTTGATTGGGTGGTGATGCCCCTTCGGATGGTGGTCATTTCCTTGGCGTGCTGGTCACAATGTGTGATCTTCCTCCTCTTCATGGTCCTCGCCTGGCTTTGGGTTTGTGCCGAGATCTACGCTGGAGACGTGGCATGCCACGGCTCTGGTCCCTCGCGTTGCCCGCTTGGCGCCGGTCACATTCAACGTGGCCGCGGATGGACCATTCCGACCCTGCGCTGGTCGCAAGTCTTCTTGTTGGGCCGCATGCGCTTGCCCGTTTTGCCCGCCAGGTTGGACAAGCCTCGCTTCGCGGCGCGCTGGGCGCGACTACGACGCAATCTTCGCCTTCATCGCGTCGCACAAGCCGCCTACATGGCGCTTGTCCTTGCGGTCGTGATCGTTACTGCTGCTGGTGGGAGTACTCGCTTAGCGCACGGGGGGTGGAGAGTCATGGCGTGCTTCTTCGCTTCGCACTCGCCGGCAGCTGCAGCGCATTTCAATCGAATTTTGCGATTTTTCCTGCTTTTGTGCGGAATCTTATGGGTCGTTGACAAGATGACAGAGTGTGCGCCTACTTATGGTGTCACATCACCCACACGCAGCGCCTGGGGTTCGTCCCCCTGCACTTCCTGGGAGGCTCAGCAATCCTCAAGGCAATGGGAGCCTGGCTGGGTGGCCAACGTCGCGGAGCAGGATGAGGTCTTGCCGTACACCGTGCTGGACGAGCTTCAACCTTTGGGTGACACGACAGTGACCAAGGACGAGGCAGCGTGGCTCGACACTGAGCTCAATGCCACGTTTGGAGGACATCCTGACTTCAAGGAGGAACACTGGGAGGAAATGCGGAATGTTCTTCGCAGGTGCAAGACCACCTTCGCCAACAGCCCTCACGATCTGAAAGGCTACAAGGGCAAAGCGAAGCACAACACGTTCTCCATCCCTTTCGTAGACGAATCCAAGGCCGCCTACCAGAGACCTAGGAAGTACAGTCCGGGCGAGCAGGAGATCATCGATATCCATTGCAAGGAACTTTTGGAGTATGGTTTCATAGAGCCAGCAGCCAAGCATTGCAGGCATGCGAGCAACGTGGTCGTAGCTGGCAAGAAGGATCACGAGACTGGCCTGTGGACTCAGACGAGGTTCTGCGTGGACCTCAGGGGTGTCAATCGACACTCCCTCAAAGACAACACGCTGCCGCACCGACCAGAGGAGCTCTACCAGAAGGTGGCCAAAGCCAAGTTCAAGACCACTCTGGATGCCACCAAAGCTTTCCACCAGATTCCCATGGCTACAGAAGAGGACAGGAGCAAGACGGCGTTTTGGTGGAAGAATCAGCTGTACCAATACACCTCGATGCCTTTTGGTGCAGCTGGAGCTACTTCTGCGTTCGTAAGAATCATGGACTACGAGTTACGGCACTTGCAGCATTGCACGGTGGCGTACGTCGATGACGTAGTGGTCTATACGGATTCCACGCCTGAGCAGCATTTGAAGGACGTTGAGGATGTACTTCGCACCTTGGGGGATGCTGGCATCCGTTTGCATGTAGGCAAGAGCACTTTTGGCGCAGCCACGGTGGACTTTCTGGGCTATCGTATTGGCCACAACTCCATTGGCGCGCAAGAAGCCAAATGCAAGGCCATACAAGAGCTTCCAAGCCCTCAGGACAAGACTGGGCTCCGCTCGATCTTGGGTATGATGAACTACTACAAGGGCCTGGTGGGTGAGCCAGGGGGGCCAAACTACTCTGAGATGGCCCGCCCTCTCAACGACTTGCTCAAGAAGGAGGTCACTGACATCAAGGCAGCCTGGGGGAAGGAGCAAGATCAAGCACTCCAAGAACTTAAGGATGCTCTCTGTTCTGGGAGGTGCCTGAGGCCCATCGATTACGACAGACCTCTCATATTGTACACTGACTGGAGCACCTATGGCATTGGCGCAGTGCTGGGCCAGAAGGACGATGACGGGAAGGAATACATTTGTATGGCAATCAGCCGATCTCTGAGTAAAACGGAGAGACAGTACGCCAGCTTCAAAGGTGAGATGCTCGCAGTGGTATGGGCAGTGCGCACGTTGAGGCAGTACTTGCACGGAGTCCACTTCACCTTGGTGACCGACCACTCACCGCTCACCACCCTGATGGAGAAGGCCGATCTCCAAGGGCAACATCTACGCTGGGCAATCAGCTTGCAGGAGTTCGACTTCACGGTGCAGTACCGTCCAGGAGCCAAGAACAGCAACGCTGACGTGCCGTCTCGCTACCCACTGCCGTCCACGACAGATGAGACTGGAGCAAGGCATGAGAGGGAGAAGGTGACTGCGTTTCACGCAGGCGGGGGGGAAGTTCACACGAAGGACTTCTGTGACCACTTGTGCCTTATGTTGGCTGGGGATGCTTCCCCAGGGGAAGAGGCCACGCCAGAGGTGCAGGTTGCCAACTACTGCAGGATGGCTGCCATGGAGCAGCTGGGCACAGGACCAGTGCATCGTCTGTTCGATTTGCACTACCACGAGGAATTAGAATGCAATCATGGGGACATGTTCGACACTGACTTGCCCGAGCCGGTGACCGACTCTGGGAGGCTAGCCAGAGCAGCTTGGAAGGCGCTGAGCCTGGTTAGGCCGACGCGAGGCACGCATGGCGAGGGAAGCCCTGCTGTGTACAGCAATGAGTACTTTGAAGGTGAGCGCATCCTGAAGCCCGAGAAGGTCGACACCAGGGTGTTGAGCAGCCGATTCTTCTCGCAAGCTCGGCAGGAAGGCGTGGTGTGCTACGAACCATGTGGAGGCCTATGTGCTGGGCTGGAAATGTTGCTCCGCAGTGGGATGAAGGTGGATCGCTACCTGTATCAGGACATAATTATCCCCGAGCAGTCAGACGGTTGCCAGAGCCAGGGGTGCGGCATTGCTGAGACGATACCCTGACCTCATCTCGCCCCATGCAATAGAGCTTGGGGCTTTACCCCAAGACCTGCGCGAGACCACCAGCGCCGACTTCATACGAGCAGGAGCTCTTCAAGGACGTCAGTGGGTCATGGTATGTGGGTTCCCATGTCAGGATCTCTCCCCCTGCTGGAACACTCACAGGCCTGGATGGCAGGCACAGCAAATTATTTTATGAAGTGGTCAGGCTTCTGTCCACACTCCAGCAGCTGCAGCGGCAGAGGCCTCCAGGTTATATCCTGGAAAATGTTTCTCCGTTGTCGCACAGACCTGGAACCAAGATCAGGGACGAGGTGTTCCCGTACATTGCCAGCGTCATTGGTAGACCAGTGTCCTTTGATGCAGCACAAGCAGGCGCCTACGCACATCGGTTGCGGGCGTATTGGAGCAACTTGTTCCAGAGCCACCAGTTTCGCTCCGTCATGAGCAAGGTGGTGAGACCAGAAGGACGAATTGTATCGTCAATCATATGCAAGGGCTGGCATCCCAGGCCAGTGATAAGGACAGACCGCGCGCCTCACTACGTGGTGAACGTGGTGGGAGAACCATTGAGGGCATTACCCACCATCATGGCGACGCAAGGGTCAAGAGCGTTCAGAAGAGCGAGAATGGGCACCGTGGTGCGCAACCAGGACGGCGAAGACGCCGAGGAAGAATCTCGAGAAGTTAACCTCGAAGAGAAGACGCGAGCCATGGGCTACAGCGCAAGTGAGCTACGCATGGCCGACGGCCTAAGCGACGTAGAATTGGCGAGCATTCTGGGCCTGGCCATGGATCGCAGAGCAATGGAACTGCTGATGGCAGTCGCAGAAGCAAGCAGGAAGGGGCTTCCTCACAGCAAGGAATCCCCAGAGGCGGAGAATTCCCCAGGACAGCCCATCGCTGTAGACAACAACCGGGCAGACCACGAGAGGTCGGACCTTCAGCAGAGGGAAGCTTTGCTGGCGGAATGGGTTGAGAATTCGAACGCATACACCCAGCAGGTGGCGAAGACTATGACCCATCGCGACTGGGAGGAGAAGCTGCGGATAATGTGCTCGCAAGGGCAGAAAGGCGCAGAAGGAATTGGAGCCCAGCGACAGAAGGCTGGAACCAAGAAGAAGAAGAAGAACGAGTGGCAGCTCTACACCATGGCGCAGTATCGTCAGAGACATGAGAACCACTTCGTGAAGGAGGGCGCGATCCCAGCAGCGCACGTGGATGTGCCTGCCTGGAGTCCGCCTACCAGAGAGTCAGAGATGAGGCTCCCCAGGTTGACGTGTACCACCAGGTTCGAGGACCTGATGGCCAGCGTGGCCGAGCAGCAGGTAGATCGTGACAAGCATCGAGATGTACACGATGATGCATGGTGCCTCAGATGGTTGAAGTCCAATGGTAGAGTGAGGTTGCCCGAAGAGGAAGTTCGTCGAGTAAGGAGGCGAGCAGCACGACATCGATGGGACGAGGCCACGGACGAGATCTACATGGTCACTATGTCGGGCAAGGAGGTGAGAATACCTAAGCCTGCTGACCGTCTCGCGTTGGTCAAGGAATACCACTCCAGAACGGGACATTGGGGCATAAGGCGGACGCAGCATCTTTTGTGGCAGCGCCATTGGTGGGCCGATTTGAAGAAAGACGTGGAGGCTGTGGTCACTCAGTGTGAGACCTGTCAGCGTGTGAAGACTCATTATGCGAGAGAGGAGGCATGTTTGTCCCCCCTTGAGATCGTGTCGTTCATGTATCGCTGGTCGCTGGATCTGGCATGGCCCTCGAGGAGAGAGACCAAGTCTGGCAACAACCGAGTGCTCATCATGACCGAGCACTACACCAGGTTCATAGTCTGCGTGCCCATTCCCGACAAGGAGGCGAGCACCATCGCAGCGGCATTTCGCAGTCATGTCCTGGCTGTGTTTGGTGCGCCAGCAGAATGCTTGGTGGATGGAGGTAAGGAGTTTGAAGGCGAGTTCAAGCAGTTGTGCAGAGATTGCCTGATTGACCGGCGAGTTACTTCGCCAGACTCTCCAGAAGGCAATGGGCTGACCGAGCGAGTGGTACGCACTATGAAGTTCTGCTTTAAGAAGCTTGCCTTGGAGAAGGGTCTCGATTATGAGTGGGATGAGCAGCTTTGGCCACTGGTGCTGAGCTATAATGCAGCACGCCAGGAGTCCACGGGAGTGGCGCCGTTCACCATGTTGTTCGCCCAAGAGGCAGTAGTGCCGCCTGATTTGAAACGGGCACCCAGCATAGATTTTGCTGTTGAGGTCGAAGACGAGAAGGATGCCAGAGTCAAGGACCTCCACCAGAGAGCACAGGTGGTGAGGCGATTGATGGTACACGCTGGTTGCAGCCTGGAGGTTGCACAGCATCGTGACACATTACATTACGAAAGGAGAAGGGGTGGGGGCTACGAGCCTAGTCCACACCAGTTCAAGGTGGGTGATTTTGTCTATATCAGGCAGAAGCCCCGCAGCGGCATGGAAGTCGCGACCAAATCCGCCATCCTGAAGCTGGTTAAGATACAGCGAGATGGTGTGGTGGTGCTTGAGGACGCCACCAAGTTAAGAGAGAAGAGCACCGTGCAGAGCATCGCGCCATGTCACCTACAGGTGAAGGATCAGTATGACTGCAGTGCAGCCGTTCCCAGTAAGCACCTAGCATGTGAAGTTTGCAAGAAGACCGATGGGGAGGCAGAGATGCTGTTGTGTGACACGTGCAACAGGGGGTATCACTTGTGGTGTTTGACCCCAGCACTGGATGGAGTACCAGAAGGTGAGTGGTTATGCCCCATGTGCTCAGGCACAGGGAGGCAAGCCGCCAATGCCGAGGTGCAGACCCAGAAAGACGAGAGCTCTGGTGCCCTAGAGGACAAATTGGGCATGAAGGAGCAGCAATTGAATGAGAAGCTGTCGGCGGAGATGCGCCTGTTGCCAGCAGACGTGGGTCCTCGTCGGGTGGTGAAGGGAGACAAGTTCCAGCCTTGGCATGCCATTTCATCGAGAGAGATGCTGTTGAAAGAGGAGGACATGTTCTTGGGCATGCCTGATCAGATTGACTGGGGAAGACAGGACAAGCTCTCTGAGGCTGTGCAGATCTTCATGCCAGGGCATTGGAATGAGGGGCATCGCACGGTGCTGAGCAAGAAATATCGAGAACAGAAGGCCATGGCAAGACATCTGAGGGATGCACCTCTTATGCCTGCGCTGGCCGAAGAAGAAGTTGAAAGACGAGGAGAGTTGAGGCACATGACTAAGGCTCAGGTGAGAGAAGCTAGCGCGCTGCAGTGGGGGCTTGAACTGGTTATCACAGTGCCCTCTGAGGTGAGGCGTTTGGCGACAGAGGTGGACTGGAAGTCCGTCAATGGCGTGTGGGACCCGTGGGCAGGCACTGGGGTCATCAGTGAGGTGATGGCAGAGCAATGGCCGCAGTTGAGATTCATGAACAATGACTGGAACTCTCAGTTGGGTTGGCCTGAGGCGCATGACGCACTTCAGCCGGGTAATTATCGCATATGGAAGGAGAAGTATGGTATCTGTGACGCAGTGGTGACTTCGCCTTGGTTCGCAGCGCTGGACATCGCGTTCCCGTTGGCAGTAATGGCCAGTCGTGTGGTGGCATGTGTCCATGTTCCATCTTACTATTTGACAGACATGACCGAGAGCAGGGCTGCTTACTTCAGACGATTGAGTCAGACAGGACGCTTGCATGTGATTGGGCATCTGGAACATGGACCTATTGGCCGCAGGTGTATGTGGGTCTTGGTGTTCAAGAACCCATTGATCGGAGCCAGAATGTTACAAGGCGGAGAAGGTGAGGGCATTGGTATGTTCACTTTCAGTTTGGGCAAGTTCATGGCAGATGGTGATACGACCCAGTATGCTGAGCAAGCCCACATTTGAGTCTGTGCTACTGCATGCAGCAGCTACAGATGGGGGATGTTGGAATCTGGGCTTGCATGTAAGAGTTCAGCGTTCGATAACAGGGTATCAGAATTTTAAAAATTTTGTAGCTCTACGATCTTATGCCGTGTTGAGAATTGCTCGATCAGTTACCGGCACCAGTGGATATTAATGATGCTTATGATCAGTCGCGAGTGTTAAGTTCGTTCGATTCCGAGATTGTACCATCATATGCACGCGTTTGCGACAGCTGTAACAAACGCCGGCTTCTCATGGTACCGCGCCGGGTTTGTTCAGCTGGTGACACGCATGACAGTGGTGACAGCATGACAGGCTTTACGAAGATGACCATCTGTGAGATGCAGACTTGTCAGAGAAGATATAGTCACCATCAGGTGACCAGGGAATGATAAGACGAAGATGGCAGTGACTCCTTTGCCGCTGACGTGTCAGTCAGAATGCGGTAAACGGTAACATTGTTAGAGCTGGCATGGGATAATGACTTTCCATTGGCCAGATGAAGATTTAAGGGCTAGAACCCGTTACGGTTTTGGGAAATGTGACAGGACATTGAGATATAAGTAGACTCTGACCGAAGGTCAGGCTAGTGGACTCATTATTGTTTTGCCTTCGCAAGTACTAGGTGGCTGTTCGCGTGCCAGTGCTAGAGTGCTAAGACAGTTCTGCTCACAGCTTTTGTACACACAATAATTCGTATTTTGTGATATAATATCAATTTTGACGGATATATTTTACTGCTGTTTTCATACTTTTTCATGTTGGAATCTGGGCTTGCATGTAAGAGTTCAGCGTTCGATAACAGGGTATCAGAATTTTAAAAATTTTGTAGCTCTACGATCTTATGCTGTGTTGAGAATTGCTCGATCAGTTACTGGCACCAGTGGATATTAATGATGCTTATGATCAGTCGCGAGTGTTAAGTTCGTTCGATTCCGAGATTGTACCATCATATGCACGCGTTTGCGACAACAAAAAGAATATTGCACCTTTACATGTTCAAACAAAAACAGCTTCTGAGTATATAGACTAGTGCCCCGGCACAATTGGTATCAGTGTGCTGCGAGTCCGCCCCTGCGCAACTCGCCCACGGACCTTCGATAACTTGCGATACTCGGGGCTCAAAACTGAACTTCGACCCAAGCATGCCTGGCAAGATGTAAAGTTGAAACTTCCGAGGAGCCATATCCGACCTATTTTGGGCAGTATATTTCGATATCCGGGTCTATCATAGCCTCATTCCAGCCATGAAATTAGTTATAGAGCCTTAAAAGTGGCGAAAACGGCCAAGAACAGCACTTTTCAGCACTTTTAGCCACCTTCCAACAACACCCAACCTCTATCCTAGCATGTTCCACCACCAAAAACCTCCCCCTCAGACCCCATATGACCCCCAAAACCCCTTCCACGGACCTTAACAAATGCCCTCACCACCAAAATTCAACTTAGAAAACAGTGCGAAAACTCTGTATGGCCATAGACCCCACTCTGCTATACCTTTATCACAACCCCACCTTCGAAGTCTACTTCCTTTAAGTTCCATCTCCAACCCCTAACAGCAACGGGTTATTCCTCGTGCCTGTCCACCCCCACTTTCCCTCAGCTAGCCCCTCCGACTCCGGCCGGTTCACCATCCTCCCCTCCATATTCACCTAATTCCCCTCCCTGGCTCCAGACAGAGGACGAGGAAAACTAGAACAATGTCACACCCGAGCTCAGAGTCAACAACGGTGTATGACCCATACCCGCTCCTTTCGCCCACCACCACTACCCTTCCACCTTCTGCTTACCCCGTTCCACAATTAGGTACCTCCATGCCCTATACCACCGTACCTCGACCCTACACGCTACCGGATGGTACACCCGACCTGCTCAAGCTGTCTGGAATGGCGTCAGTTGGGTGCTACCCCAACCAGCCCTCACTGGGGGGATGACCCCAGTGCCGTTTACTCTGGGGACACGCCATACAACCGGAACCTATCCTTCGCCTTTCCGCACCAGCAGTTGCAGCAGCAACAGTGGTATGCGCATCAGCAAAAGCAACAACAGTGGGTGCAGCAACAACAGCTGGGGCAGCAACAACTACAGCAGCAGCGACAGCCACCACAGTCACAGCCACTGGGTACCTTCTATGTCAACCTCTCAGGGAGCGGCTGACCCTACCCCGTTCCAACATGGATTTGTCAACATCAGTGCAGCCTCGCTGCCTGACCCGTTGCTAGCTGCACCCCTCTTGAGGACAGAGGAAATGCCTTCCTCCACGGGTGGAGTCTCTCACCCTGCTCCTGGAACTTCCCAACTTCCGATCCGTCATCTTCCGAGAGCACCAGCAGCTGTGGAGAACCGCAGAGGACGACGCGCTCGATGAACATCCTCCGGTCCCACGACCCACGGCAGGAACATTCCACATCACTCGGACGGCGGCCCTGACCCCTCTGATCCAGAGTCCGGCACCGACACCTATGCCAGCACAGGATCTGGGGGCAGCCGCAGCACGCGCGCACGGGCGGAGCGCAGACGAAGACCTACGCGCAGATCTGGCTCGGATCCTGACTCAAGCATCAGAAGTGACCAAATCCGACGAGAAGTTATCGCGGCAGTACAGGCCCTCGATATCCCGGCGATGGTTACCAGAGGAATGACCCCTGTTCACGACGCTCTCGCTCTGGCTGCACCAGCACAGCAGGTGACCACAGGTGATCCCCAGAGCAGTGCACAGGGAGCCCTAGCGACGAACCGCGTGCTGGCAGCTCGGAACATAGACGCAACTCCAGCTCTCCTTACAACCGTCACTGAAGCCGCCCTGACTGAGTCGTCAGTCAACCCCGGTGACCCTGACCGGTCCGTCATAGGGAACCTTCCCAATATGTTTGTGACGCGTCGGCGACAGTCAGTGGAGACCGTCGTGGTGGGTGGCAGCGGCGATACCCCCGCCGACCTGGAATCAACTCACCCTCCAACCGGCCCGTTTCCTCCACCATCAGTCGATTCTGGATCTAGGGACCCTAATCCGGGAGACCCAGCCCCGGACCCATCCGGTGCCCTACGTTTCTAGACGCGTGCAATACATCGTATTGAACACATATTACAAGCATAAATTATTGCACGCGTATTGACAATACATGTTCAATACAATACAAAATGTTACAATATGTGTGCAATATGCCTGCAAGCGCTCCAACATATGTTCAACATAGTATTGAAGTGAGCCCTCACGTATTGGAGACATATTGGAGTTCTGATGCAGAGAGTAATTTCAATATGCCTTCAACATATGTGTAGTATAGGGTTGGAGACATGCACCATGCATGTCGCAAACACTATGAAGGCATGTCGCAGACATATTGCCCACATATTGTATACATATTGTAAGTCAACATTCAATATGTTGGATACACACTGCGGACCTACTGCATACGTATTGAACATGTAAATTCAATATGTTGTATATATATTGCGGACCTATTGAATATGTATTGAAACGGAACATTCAGTATGTTGGATACATACTGCGGACATATTGCATACGTATTGAACATGTAAATTCAATATGTTGTATATATATTGTGGACCTATTGAATATGTATTGAAACGGTACATTTAGTATATTGGATACATACTGCGGACCTATTGCATACTGTACATATTGAACATGAAAATTCAATATGTCGTATATATATTGCGTATATATTGAAACGGAACATTCAGTATGTTGGATACATACTGCGGACCTATTGTATACGTATTGAACATGCAAATTCAATATGTTGTATATATCAAGGTAAGGTTTGCGCGGAGTCCAAAAATGCAAAAACTTTTCAAAAATCTTTTATTTGGTAAATAGGTTGCCCATAGCACCCTGTACATATTGCGCGCTTCAGGTATCAAATTGACCACGTTAATGAAAAGGTATGGTCGATACCGCTCGGTCACCCCCCATACTTAACCATACTTAAGCGCAAACTTAAATCGCTCGCATCTCAAAATCTAGATTTTGAAAAGTTTTTGCATTTTTGGACTCCGCGCAAACCTTACCTTGATATACTGTGGACATATTGCATATGTATTGAAATAAAAGTTGCCTATGTTGGATATATATTATAGACCTATAGCATACATATTGCACATTTGCAACATGCGGTGTGTTCACTATGTTTCCACTATGCGTATGCTATGCGAGATAAACAAAATAAGAATAGTAGGGAACACTCGAGCATCTTTACTACGATTAACATGTATCTAGCTAGGCAGAAAGGAATACGAATGGGACTATCAAATTTTATCATACCAACGAATACACAAAATAATGTTCTACTCGTGCACTTTCTATTTACAATACGCAAAATGATGTTCTACTCGTGCACTTTCTATTTACAAGATGCCAACCTAAAATCAATGTATTCATCTAGAACGCTTGACGGGATGCTTGAAGTTGACGTTGTACTCGAGGCGGTCGATTTTCTCCATCTCGCTTTGCTCCAAAACAACCGATCTAAAATGGAAAGTAAAGAGCCAACACTTAGTAAAAAAGCGGAAACGCACAAAAGAATATTCTATTGAAAACATAAAGGACTTATCAACCTAGAATGTTTGAAGGGATGCTTGAAGTTGACGTTGTACTCGAGGCGGTCGATTTCCTCCATTTCGCCCTCCTCGAAAACAGCCAATCTGAAAAGGAAAGTAAAGAGCCAACACTTATTAAAAAGCGGAAATGCACAAAATAAACCTTTATTGAAAACATAATTAACAACCGAGCAACCTCAAATAAATGCGAATATGAACGCGAGATGAAAACCTAATATGACTTCGCCACGCGAACGTTTTCAGCGGATCTGAAAAACGAAACCAACCAACTAACGTTTAGTAAAGAAGAAAGACATTAGCAGTCGTCGACGAAAGAAGCAAAGGAAAGTAAAAGGGGGATGTGGAGTGAGTTGGATTTCGAGTGCAAAGGTCTCGCGGGAATTTCCCGTTCACTCCAAGTCAAAATTTCACGCATGCCAAGTATGAGCGCCCGAAGGGAAAAAAGGTTATCGAGGAATAGATTGCTCCAGAATGGGGAATAGAATTTTCGATCTGTTTTTGGGGAATAGATTATATGTCACATGTAACCATGCTTAATTCAATCGAGCGCCAAAAAATTTTACAAGCAGTTTCACTAGCACACTCCCCAACACTTCACAGTCATGGAGGACCAGGAGGAGGAAAATTTGCAGTTCACTAGCCCCGGGAAGGATGGACGAGAAATTTATGAGGATTCCGATCCCGAGGATGAAATTGAGGAGCTCTGTAGGCGCAAGCGGACACGGACGCACGAGCGTAAAGAGTGGGTGGCCTTGCTAAGTGCTTCATCTTTCGATAGGTGTATGGAAAGAATTAAGGAGGCGTGTTCTGAAGGCTTCTCCAAGGCGGACAAACCTCACATAGCTAAGAGAACGGGCAATATTACACACAAGTTTAAGTGCTCGTTCTACAAGTCCAGCGGTTGTCAAGCGTTTTTCAAAATCATACAAAAGTCGAGCGAGTGTTGTGACTTGTTCCAGAGTGGAGAACACGATCACGCGGGATTCTTCAACAAAGGCTTGAACCCTCAAGTAAAAACCTATTTGGACACGCACTTGAAGATGGGCAAGGGGCCAAAGTCCGTGTTCCTAGAAATGAAGGACGACCTCAGCCTCCCGACAGTACCGGCTTACGCAACAATCTGCAATTATGCCTACAACAATAAGTACCGAATTTGGGAAACAGAAGATATTAAAACCTACGGTAACTATATGCACGAGTGCGTGACAGCTAACTTGTTCGCGATCCCCATCACGGACCTCGACACCCCCGGGGTGTTGTGCATGTTTGACGGCCAAGTTCTTCTTCAAGACGGAAGCTACGCCGATGTTCCTGCGTACAAGGATAACTCACGCAACAACTTACCTCCCTTGATTTTCCAAGCAACTTCTTGCTTGGAAATCATGGCAGCTTGGCGGCATGACAAGTGGAGGGAGGACCCAGCCGTTTGTGAACGGCGCCTACAGCAAGAATTTGAAAAACTCTTGGCGTCAGACGGTTGTTCCCACTTCCTGGAGCTCGCGTCCAATCTTTTGGCATGTCACGGGTGGAGTACCAAAAAGTCGCATTTCTACAAGGGCAAGCTAAACCTTCGGGCGCTTTTACGCAACTACGAGCAACTTGTTGAGGACTACCAACTTCAACAAAAACGAAAACGCTGGACCGTGATCTACACTACTTGGGAACTACTTCAAGTTTTGTCCACTAGCGACCACCGCTCTCGGGACGACACCTACAAGACCAACTGGAACGGCTTTCCCGTTGAGTTCGGCGGTACTTGCTGGTTGGATAAACGTTTCAGAATGGGTTACATGGCCTTGAAGTCCCACGAGGACGCATTCGCCTCTGAGCTCGTGGACTTTCTCGTCCTTCGGGCAATACGCATTTCCTTTGGCGTTTTGTGGCAACCCAAGCTTCACACGCTTGACCACTCCCTAGCGTTTTACAATGCAAACTTGTCCCTACCCAAAACCGCTCAGGTCGTCTTCAATCACCTAGAGCGGGGAGACCGTGTTGACGAAACCATTAACGACGAAATCATAACGGTGGAGGACGTCAAACAAGGCATATGTTGGGCACACTGCAAGATGAAACTCAACGAAAAGTCTAGCATGTTTAACGACGCTAATAACGTCGAGAGCTTCAAGACCGGCGTTGCCGGTGTTCACCGTATCACCCTCACTTCTGTGCGCACCGAAGCCTTCAAGTTGTTGATGTTGTCCTTCGAGGAGGAGGAGGAGTACATATGCTCGTGGTTCGTGGACTTTTGGTGGGGCCAATGGAGTGGTTGGGTGCTAGGGACGATGCCTCCCGGCAAACCTTCCACGCAAAATAGCCCCGAGTCCAACAATCGGTGGGCAAAGGCAGCTCTGTGCAACGGCAAACAGCTACAACTGGCTCGGTTTCATAAAAGTGCTATGAAATATGTTCGCAACGAAACTATTTTCGAGCGCGAACATCCTTTGCCTACTAGTCCAATTGTGCGACACGATATGTGGCGGGAGGCCCTACTCATGGTGGAAAGCAACGTCATGGAACTTATGACCAAGGCGACCCGCTTACCCCACCTACCTGACGAGGAGACCATGGTGTTCGTGTTGCCTACAATGAAGACCTTCAACAGTCTGAAATCGGTCACCATCGCGGACAAACGGAAAGAAATACTTGTTATGGCCGCTGAGTTCCTATCACTTATCCGTGATCCCGTGAACCCCCCCGCCAATGTGACGACGTTCAACGAGTTCGTCTCCCTATATGCCTCCTTCGTCCTTGTGCAGGCTTCAACAACCCCGACTGATTATGTGCACTACACGTGCAACTGCCCTGAGTTCTACGAAAGTGGTGTGTGCGCGGACGTGGTGGCAGTGGGGTTATTCAAAGGAAAGTTCAAAGCACCTTTGGAAAAACAGCTCGACTTGATCGGTCGGATTCCCAAAGCTGGCCGACCAATGAAACCTACTTCTGCACTTCGGCGACAACCCCTTGGCAAGATCACCGGCAAGTTGAAGAGGCTAGCGGGGAAAAAAGCAAGTGACGCTATTGAGGAGGACGCAATGGACCGTGAGGTCATGAGCTCCCAAACCGTCTCGCACTCCTTGAAGTGCGAAATATGCATTAAGGCGACTTATGCAAGCAAAATGCTGGTGTGCGATGGTTGTGACAAGGGGTACCACATGCATTGTATGATTCCTCCTCTCACACGAGTTCCAGATGGCTTGTTCATGTGCACAGTTTGCTTGTACCCGTAGACACATGCAAACATATAATCAATAGCGAATGAACATGTATTAACATACATATATTACAAAGTGTTCTATTGCTAGCTTGTGTTCATAAAATTGCATTGTGCTTCTTTCACAACAACTCGAAAGAGACCGTCAAAAAGTCTTGAGGTCCTTCGCGTCCAGAGCGTAAAGATGGCTTCTCCAAACCACGACATAGGTTTTGGCATAGCCGCACGCACTTGCTACACACGTGAAAAGACTTGTATTTTTCAACAAGCCCGTTATAGTTCCGAATTCCCTTGTACTTAGTGTTCACGCCCAAATACGTCTCGCGGAAAACGAGTCGCATGCTTGCGATCTCGTTGCACCACACCCAATAATTTTCCAACTTGCTTTGCCTTTCGGGACGGGGTCCAAGCATCGATGAAATACGCCAAGGCGATGCGAATTTTTCCACATGATCCTCTTCCCCGTATTCCTTCATTTTCACAAGTGCCTTATGCACTTGGCATCGCTCCGAAACGCGCGTCAAACATTGGTACGCGTGTGGATCTTGTAGAGGCGGGTACGGGCCGTCGCCCAACCCAAGCCAATATGTCCCAGCTTCTATAAGATGTTCTTCGTCCTTTTTCGCTCTACGAATGTTGCAAGGGGTGCACTCCACGGTTGCGGCCATTTTTTTGTTGCGTTTAATATGATAAATTACCTCAAGTTGTTACGGTAAATTTACAAGACGGGTACGGTATTTTCTCTAAGTATTATCAGATGTGTTCCCAAAGTGACCAAAAACCGTTCGATTCCGAATCTAACGGTTTTTTGTCACTTTGGGAACACATCTGATAATACCTAGAGAAAATACTGTATGGTATTTTCTCTAAGTATTATCAGATGTGTTCCCAAAGTGACCAAAAACCGTTCGATTCCGAATCGAACGGTTTTTTGTCACTTTGGTAACACATCTGATAATACTTAGAGAAAATATTGTATGGTATTTTCGCTTAGTATTATCAGATGTGTTCCCAAAGTGACCAAAAACCGTTCGATTCCGAATCTAACGGTTTTTGGTCACTTTGGGAACACATCTGATAATACCTAGAGCAAATACCGTACAAGTCTTTTCAGTATAGAGCATTATCTTGAGCCCGAAATTCACGGCCGTGAATATCTGATTCACGGCCGTGAATCGCGGCTGCACTGCGTTCGGAAAGGCCTAAACCATACGGTGCATGGGGTTCGGGAGGGGCTACGTACGTTTATGTGAGTGCTGATGTGGGCTTGGTGACAACGCCTGAACACGCGCTATTACCGACGACCTGTGAATTTGTTCGGCATTTTCTCGAAGTATTTTGCGACGTGTTCCCAAAGTGACCAAAAACCGTTCGATTCCGAATCTAACGGTGTTTGGTCACTTTGGGAACACATCTGATAATACTTCGAGA
The DNA here is from genome assembly GCA_001247695.2 of Cymbomonas tetramitiformis. Classification (NCBI taxonomy): domain Eukaryota; kingdom Viridiplantae; phylum Chlorophyta; class Pyramimonadophyceae; order Pyramimonadales; family Pyramimonadaceae; genus Cymbomonas; species Cymbomonas tetramitiformis. Next base: position 19,051 of record LGRX02020921.1, read on the forward strand.
AAATACCATACAGGTCCCTCCCCTCCCGAACGCCCTGCACCCGCGATTCACGGCCGTGAATCTGATATTCACGGCCGTGAATCTGAAATTCACGGCCGTGAATTCCGGGCTAGTGTAGCGACTTCCTCGTTTAGTAAACCTACCAAAGCCTAATACCTAACCCGATCTTTAAACAAATATGGCTTCGAATCAAGCTTCACGTTGCGAATGTGGCCAATTAAACAAGATGGGAAAGCTTATTGAATGTAGACAAGATCCCTCGACTATGGACCACGCGGGCAAACCATGCACACGATCTAAAAGAGGCAAGGGCGAGTTGAGATGCGCAAAATGCAGCGGTCAACAAAAAAAGAAAGAGCCTGCCGTCAAGGAAACATTTTTGGACGACTTTGACCGTACGCGAGCTATAGGTTTCGCTAACACCTTCGTGGTGTCTTTACCAGACGAGTCGCGAGAACATCTGGAAAGGCGGTATTCGTGTATGTGGAGGGAGGCCGTGAACAAGGTCCCGGATTGGAAAAATCTTCCTCCTGGGGTGGTAACCCTCACTGGAGGAAAGCTGGAGGTGTTTCACGAGTCCGCGAAACACGGGGGGGGGAAAGTGCAGACCGACTTCTACGAGCAATATCTCACGGACGAAGATCGAAAGCACTTGAACGTCTTCGTACACGAGTTGGAAACGAAGGTTATGGAAAATCTTCGTAAGGAGTACACAATCGAGAATCAAGCATTCTTAATCAACGACAATCTCGTTCGGGAGATTCAGGGGGCGCCTAATACGGTCCTCTCCACCCTTACCGGGTGGCAACCTTGGCACTTGGACCAGCCCCTTAACCAACCTCTCACCGAACGCCCTCATCACTTGGCCATTGTGGCCTACCTTGGCCCATCATCCCCAACAAGGTTGTGTTGTGCACCAACACCGTCCTTCGACGCGTCGGTTGAGCTCCTAGGCCAATCGACGCAAGAGAGGTTGCAACTCAACTGCGATGTCCAATTCCACGAGCAGCGAGCCCTCATGCTCTCGAAGGAAACCCTCGACGCGTATGCGACGAACGTTGGGGGAAAGGATAAAGTGGGATTGGGCGACTGCGCGGTGGTGGGAGGGGTACACCAAGGGGTGACCAACGCGGATGGCACGCCCCGGGTGGTGTTCTCCGCCAACTTGGCGTTGAAGGGCGTGGCGTCCTACGACCCTGATGTTCAGCTGAACCCCGTGAACTCGGCCTTACATTGGGGTTATCTCGACTTTGTTACGAAGGAGTTCGTGAAGTACTTTCTAGCGGGCACAGACCTCACCAACACGGTGGACGAGGAGCATAAGAAAGTCCTGAAGGTTTTGGCACGCGATGTTGAGAAAGCCTTAGACAAAGCCGCGAAGGGACCCGTAGGGAAGGCACAAGCCAAGCGAATGCGGACATAATAGGCTTACAAAATGCTTTACTTTCAAGACGTGTATGCCATGCTTGGACACTAGCTCAATAGGTGAATAAACATGAACATTTACAAGTCTATGCATATTATTACTTGTTTTTGCAAACGAATATTATATGTTTTACTTGCTCGTTATCGTTACTAGTCTGTGCTAATTCGTTATATTCTATATTAGCTCGAACTCGACGTTCAAACGTTCATAAATATTCAAACTTGCATTGCGCTCGTGCCTCTCGAGAGGCTGCACCATCCCTTGACATGTTTTAGCGCACTTAGCGCACAACTTGTACGACACAAGGGAGGTGAAGATATCTGTCGATTTTATTTTCCCATCCTCGGCGTTTCCATGGTCGTGGAAAACGATGCGAGTGGTTGCGCTCTCCTCGCACCATACCCACGCACCCTGCGTGCGGTTGATGATAGCGTAGTGGTCGAGCATTGGGAACCAATCGAAAGGAAACTCTAATGGTTGAACGCCAGCCTCTCCATACTCCACCATGCATATGAGGACCTTATGCAACTCGCACCGCTTGTTGGGGCGAGTGAGTCCATAGTGGGGATCCTTGGTAGGGTTCTCGTCTTCCCCGCGCACCACGATGTGCTTCTGCCAAAGGGCTATGCAATTGTATGGGGCGGGTAGGTAGCCTCTGCAAGATTGATAATCCTCGTCCCTATTTATTATTCGATTCATTATTTTATTTGCGGGTGAAGACTAGATTTATCGATATTTCCTTGTAGGGTTTATTACCATGAGAAGGATCCATTATTATTTATTTTCGCTAAGTATTATCAGACGTGTTCTCAAAGTGACCAAAACCCGTTGGATTCGTAATCGAACGGTTTTTGGTCACTTTGGGAACACATCTGATAATACTTAGCGAAAATACCGTACCCGTCTCTATATTTTTTGGTAAGTCTTTACTTTCAGATTCACGGGCGTGAATCATAAGTCGTTTCCACCATATGACACACCTCTGAAATTAATTTACAGTCAGCGATTCCGACCATACAGTCAGTGATTCCGACCAATAATGTCCGTAAATGACTCCACGCGATATTTTGGACATCTTTCGAATTGTGGACAAGAAACGATTCAGGACTGACGTAAGCACACGCTGCAATGCTTGTGTCGAAAGGCATCATGAGAATCGATTCAGAGGTGAATGCATTGGCCCGAACCTGATACCATTAGATGAGAGCCCATTCAATCCGTCGGTCATGACCGCGACTACCCCCCCCGAACCTGCTTATAATAGTAATTCCGAGCAATATGCCACAGTCATCCAGAGCACTCAGGATGTTTCGTTTTTAGGAGGTCCTGCGATTATATAAAGTATCTTGCTATCAAATTTAGAGAACTGTACCATCAAAAGATTGCTTTCCAAGACATTTATTTGCCCATGCCACGCCACGTGACCCGACCTGATCGCATGCACTTTTCGGGTCCCGAAAACGACGACTGCATCACCGTATCATGACTCAAGCCCAACGCCATTAGATGAGAGCCTCTTCAATCCGTCGGTCGTAGAAAAATTTCCCAATAAAATGAATTAATGCAACGTCATCTCGGATATTTGTCGCTGACAGGTTTCTCGCGTTTTTAGTGGTGATACAGATTCCGGTGTCCAACAGTGCATACAGGTCAGATCCCGAAGGTATTTTAGATGGAATCATTGGCGGTCGACCAATGGTTTCCGCGAACGATGATATTTAGCATCCTTTCTCATGCAACTCACGCCATCAACATCGCTGCTGTTGTTTGCTTTCAAAGGTTTGTCTTAAACTTGTCTGTTTCCAGCCAACGCCCGTTACATTTTTGTGAGGCTGCTCCTGTGAAAGTTTTAGCAGCCTTCGTATTGACGTTACTTATTGTGTTCTGTCGCGCGAGAGTTGTGCGGAGAGTCGAGCATCCGTAGCAAGCGTACACAGTATCACTGGGCTATTTGCCGGGTTTGTGTAGGGATGTCTGCGAAGCGCTTATTTTTCTCAGCTGCAGTCCACAACGAGGTACCCCAATCAGGATTTTCTCACAAACGCACGGCACGCCCGTCTTCCTGTGCACCATTTTCAGGGAGAACGGCTCATTGTTGTGACATTAGCTCAAGAAAGAGCGCTGGAAACCTTTTCCAGAGGTCTCAGTTCGATTCTGAGTTGTCACCCACTTCCACGGCTAGGCCGTTCAGGAAATATCGCTGGCAGGTATGTTCGCGGAGCCGTAAGCACTTTCTGCAGTACCTTTGAGCGTCAGTGACTGCTTTCGAGTCCGCTGCAGGTCCTTCTTCGGAAGCCATCTTTTCGGTGATACTAGCTCAAAAGAGCGCCGGTTTTTACATTCGGAGGTCTTAGTGTGACTCTGAGATGTTACTTCCACGCTTTACGAGTATGCCTATCTTCTAGCTTAGGGCTTTCTCTCGCCTGTCTTGCAAGGGTGCTCTGCTGCATCCCAGCTGGGTTCGTGAGCGCAGGCGTTTCCGTTGCGGATCATAGACGCATCCTTTTTTGTGATATTAGCTCAATTCAGAGCGCTGGACACTCAGTCCGGAGGTCTCAGTTCGAGTCTGAGATATCACTTGCACCCCTGGTTGTGTAGTGTATAGGCTGTAGTGGCTGCTGTGTCCCAGGTTCAAATCCCGACAGCCCCAAGTTCGAGTACATGTTCTCGGTTTGCAAACTGAGAACATGTACTCGAATCTCGATAGCATTCAATATTCCCCGGGCACGAATAACGCTGCCTGGTGTTCCACTCGAGCAACCTTTTATGGGATCCCTCCTAACGCGGCACGGCACAGCATCTGTGTACCTGTATCAGGTGTGCTTACAATCATAAGAGGGGCTGCAGTCCGACCGATGAGAACACGGTCAGTTCAGGTTAAAAACCTGACAGCCCCGGCGCTCGGGTACACGCTCTCGGGCACGAAGTCATGTACCCGAGCCTCGCCTTAAAAGTATTAAGGCCAAGCACTTGCCCCACATATAGCATTGCATGATGTGCTGTTTATTCCTTTAGATGAACGGTGTTTCGCAAAGAGAGGGCACTGCACCGCGCGACCCGTGCCTGCAGCACAAGCTGACGGGCTTGAGATCCCGTTTGAGTCCTGTGTGACACAGCACACCACGATCGGAGCTTGCACGACTTGTGCCTCAGCGCTAGAACGCCGAGATTTTAAGAGCGGTTGAAAACTGGTTGGCAATACCCAGTCAGCTCAGGTTCAAAACCTGACAGCCCCATACGCCCAAGCACGTGTTCTCACCTGATGGGCAGGTGAGAACATATGCTCGGGCCGCACCCTAACCA
>LGRX02020924.1:0-27541 GCA_001247695.2 Cymbomonas tetramitiformis
TCTTGGGAACGCGTATCACATGGATGGAACAAACACCACATGTCTGCATGGTCATATAAAACTTGCTTTCACGGCATCCCTGTTCATTTTTTGCTTACGCTCACCATCCACCCACCTCCTACCAACATTCAAAGAACATGGACGCTCAGCGAATCAACCTGACGGTCGATCCGAAACATGTTTTGTTTTTTATTGTTCTGCCCTTCATCCGTGCGAGGTACGATAGGAGAAGGCAAGCGCAAAGGGATTCAGTTGCTAGAATGAGAAACCGCGAATGCCCAGAGTGTATGAGGAAGTATTTTGACCTTTGGGAGGACAAGAATCGATGGAACGATTTATGGCATAAACATTTTCATGAGAGGCACGACCCCGTGTGGCGTCGAGCCTTGGAGTTAGAACCAATCCGTCCCCGTTTTCGTCTGACACGCCTTGGCCGCCATCTGTTAAAACTGCAGAGTCGCCCGAATTTTCACCCCGACAATCTCGATTGATGACCAGGTATATGTTGCTTTGTTTCTTTGTTTCTTTCTTTCTTGAGCAGGATTGCCTTGCTATCATCCTAGCCACAAATTCTTATCCACCTGTGAATTCTGTGTGCCCGCAGATGATGACACCATAGAAGCCAGTAAAGATGGATGGCCAGGTATGTGTTTCGGCGTGTTATGCATCCCTATTCATTTTTTGCTTACGCTCACCATCCACCCACCTCCTACCAACATTTCAAGAACATGGACGCACAGCGAATGAAACTGACGGTTGATCCGAAACGTGTATTGTTTGATATTGTTCTGCCTTTCATCCGTGCGAGGCACGATAGGAGAAGGCAAGCACATAGCGATGCAATTGCTAGAATCAAAAACGGCGAATGCCCAGAGTGTATGAGGAAGTATAACAGGCCTATGTGGCATAAACATTTTGATGAGAGGCACGACCCCGTGTGGCGTCGAGTCTTGGAGTTAGAACCAATCCGTCCTTGGTTTCGTCTGACACGCTTTGGCCGCCATATGTTAAGCACGCTTTGGCCGCCATATCCTAAGCATATGCTCGATTATCTCGATCTCGAATGATGGCCAGGTATATGTCTTTCTTGAGCAGGATTGCCTTGCTATAATGCTGGCCACAAATTCTTATCCACCTGTGAATTCTGTGTGCCCGCAGATGATGACACCAAGCTCCTCGCACACACATCGCGGTGCATTGGCTACTTTGAAGAGGCACACGTAGAATAATAACAATAAGAATAACACATAGACTTCGATATGCAACGAGGTTGTGTCATGGTGAGATGACCTTTTGACAATAGTAGGGTGAGATTTGTACTTTTTATGTAACATGTCTTACGTTGGTTTGTAAAATGTCACGCATTATAAAGCCTGCCTATATCTTCATCAGCATTCATTTCTCGCTTTCGCTCACGATAGACCCCACCTCCTACCAGTGAGCGACACACCCAGATGCCAGACTACTACATTGTCCTTTTCCGTTTGTGCTTCCCGCCATCCGGGAAAGACGCCGTTCCCGCGAGGAATGCTTTTTGCACGCATGGGTAGAAGAACGATTTCTGTGGGCCCTTGAAACACGAGTACGCATTACATGCCCCGATATCCCTGGCTCATTTACCTCAGAAATCATTGTGTTTCCTGTGACACTTGCGCGGTTTTTTTTTCATCCTCGGAGAATTGTGAACGACGACGTCGGCGGCTTGAGAGTCAATGAGGCGTCCTTCTTTAATCGGACTAGCTGGATTTCCGGTATGAATTTGTATCGCAGTTTTAACGAACTCCACCGACGGTGGTTATATGATCACCATTGGGCCTGGTGCAACGGTTGGTTTCGCAACCTCCTTGACTATGACGCTGATGGTAACGAATTCGTCTATGATCGTGAATACGACCGGCCCTGTTGCGCTGATTGCGGAAGGTCAGATTCACTTGTTATGCAAGTGACTTACCCACATCGATACATATGTGTCGACCGCGCGAGTTGCGAGTTCTGGCAGGATACCGATGATACCGAAATCCCAGAGTTGCTGTCCTCCGACTCCGACTAAGGTATACATAAAGCTCAATACCTCTTACACAGCCTTCATTTCTTGCTTTCGCTCACCATCATGCCACCCCGGCCACCTCCTACCATTCTGAGAGCCACCCGTCTGATGACAGCCCACGGCCACTTTCTCCTTTTCAGATGCGGCACAGAGGTCACCTATAGAAGTGTAGCTAGCATTGCGAAGCACAATCGAGGTCTTACTGACAACACCTTCGACTAGACGTGAAGAATTACAATCGCTGACCGTCTACACGGATGTGCCCGACAAGTGCGAAATCTATATAATATGGGACCTAAGTTTCCGTGTCGTTGCAAGCGATCATGGCCTGGTGCAACGGCTGATTTCGCAATCAAGTTACCTATGATGGAGATGACAATATATTTTATGCTCGCTTATACACCTGGGCTTGTTGCCATGATTGCGGTTCTCAAAGCACAGTTCTTGAATAATGTAATAATGTAATAATGTAATAATGTAATAATGTAACATACAATGATTATAAAAAATGTGAAGATCGGGGTTCTTATACCATTGCTTGTACCATACACGTGACTTATGATATTTTTGTTGCCCGCATCGAGAAGAATTGTTTTCTAGAATAGATGGGTGGTGGCTAAAGCCACCGATTGAGATTCGACCATCAATTCAAATCAAGACGAGTCATCCGCCGACAGTCGACAAGGTCAGTGCAGATGTACCCGTCGCCAATACGGGTAAGATCCATATCAACGCGTCGGCATCGACTGCAGGCAGGCCTCATAGACAACTCGTACCGCGACGGGTAGATCCATTGAGGATCTGCATGCTCGTTGTAAAAGCCGTTGTACCAGGCCCAATGATATTCACGAAGCCATCGTTTTTTGAAGTCGTCGAAATCGATGTAGTCTAGCCGGAATCTGAAGTTGTTTGACATGCCAGGTCCTTGCCAATGGAACCCTTCATCGTCGTAATATGGGGCTTCAAAGTTGGAGGTAGGGAATATCTGCAAGAAATTTCCCCAATCACGAACATCCCCCCAATCGACTTCGAGCAGATCACGTAATTCATAGAAATAGTGAGCCAAAGTTACAGGCATCCAAACATCACCAAACATGCCCGAAAACGTCAAAACTTGTTCTTCCAACGCCCACAAAAAACGTTCTTCGACCCATGCCTGCACAAAGTATTCCTCACGCAATTGACGCATTTTCCGAATGTAAGGAAGAACAATCCCAAACAGGACGTAATGAGTATCCGCCATTCTTGATAATGCAAAGATGAAGCGGTGTGTCTTCCAGGAAGAAATGGAAAATGATCCTCCTAAAGGCCTCAAGCGATTTAAATATTGCCAAGGAGGGCTTGGGCCTCTCAAGGTAAATGCCGCAAACCAATAGGATGAAACCAACAATCACAAGATTGGCCAAGATAAGATTGGCCAAGATAAGATTGGCGCGGACAAATGTTGGCCCAAGATTGGCGCGGATTGCGAGTTCTGGCAGGATACCGAAGTCCCACAGTTGCTGTCCGACTCCGACTCCGACTAAGGTATAAAAGCTCAATTCATCTTACTTAGCCTTCATTTGCTGCTTACGCTCACCATCGTGCCACCCCTGCCACCTCCTACCAGAGAGTGAGCGACGCGCCTCTACAAACTCGTGATGCCTTCAGTGTTAAGGTTTGGTGTGCATCGGAATCGTGCCAGTATCGATGTAGATGCCATTAATCGCCATGAGATGGAGCACCGACCATGCCCCGAATGCAATTTGCACCAGTGGACTTTGAGAACGATGGCAAACCGCCCTTTCCGCCGCCCGCCGATGCCTCACAGGCATGATCTGATATGGGCTATGTGGCGCTTTACCCGACGAACTCGGTTTTATCTGTTTTTTGAATTGGTAGAGCCGGAACGCTATCCCGATCGCGCTGAATATGCACGGGGTGAAGCGTGGATGACTCCGCGATTAATGGTTATTCCAGTCGACGTTGTACGCCTATTGGTCTGTTGGTACCAGAATGACGAAACGACACCTTTCGACGAGTACTGTATCAGTTGCGATTGCCTTAGTTGAGCAGGTATAAAAGCTCAATACCTCTTACTTAGCCTTCATTTGCTGCTTACGCTCACCATCGTGCCACCCCAGCTTGACACTAGCAACTAACAACTGACCACGCTCAGGCAAACTCGTCATGAAATGCGATTATTGTGACCTTCCTGCAAACGTTCGCATATGGTTTAATGCTGGTTCGCATCTTGTTGCGATAAATGAGCATACCGAACATTTCGCGTGTATGCGTTGTTCTTACGAAATATTCATGTGCGAGGAAGCAATGGACGACGAAGACGGAGTATACTGGGAGCTGATAGATTAGTAGACCATTACTTTCCGGCGTCTGAAAGGCGTGGAATTAACTAATTCGAGATCGCTTGCCTGGTAGCAACTTACGTACTTTGCAATGTAATAGTAACGCTATGATATGTTGTACGACCAGCTGACTTATGGCTTTTGCGACATATATATATTGTAACACTACTAACACTAGCAAACATTCTACTTGTAATTAAACGAATATACACCGTTCATGCAACAATACCCGTGTGATGATAGTTGTATAGCCGCGTTTTTTGACGCGGGGCTTGTGTTTATGAACACACCCAATCCAAAAAAGATATCTCTCTCCGTTGATTGCTCGATGATCACTCGAACCACAATGGCAAACCGCATAATGAAGGCATACCGTACCGCATAAACGCATACCGCAACCTACGTGGCTGCCACGTGTCTGCATTATACTGCGCGTGATGATGACGTGGCAGGTCACCCGTCGTCTATAAACCGAGAATAGTAACAGAAAAACACCGTCTAAAAACATGCATACTGGTTCACCTATCCCCAATAGTCTGTTCATAAGGTGTGTGCATGATATAGAAGTGTATGCACTGTATATTGATGATTGCTGTAAGTGGAATAAGTGTATGTGTGTGTGTGCTGATCTGCACACACATGTTGTGCATAGATCATTGTGCTGCCAGTAAGTATAATGCTGATGATCAAAAGTATTGTGTGGTCATCAGAACATTGGAATCTGCTGCAGTATGATAATAAGGCATTCACAGCAGTATGTATCCACAACATAGCGATCATGTACTCTTAGCATTCCTGCATATATACAATCATTCTGCATATGATTTCATCGCGCGTACACATGTGTGCTTCTCACTGCATGTAGACACATTAAAACTGTACGTGCTAAAATCGAGCATTCCTCGCATTTTATGAAATCATGAAAGGTATATATTATGCTGACAGGCCATAAATCATTGCACGCAGTGATTGTAAACAGTGCGTAGAGATGATTTGCAAAAATCGCTGATGTACGTTGTATACAAATGCGAGCGCGCTGCTGATGAAAAGTATGAATTGTCGTCGCCATTCATCAGCATATGATACGAGCGCTGACATGTATACAAATCAAAATTCTGTCGATGACCACTATGTCATATATCATTCTGGACAATTTTCGAACGTGATTCATGCAAGCGCGCGCATGCTGCGATCAACTTCTGCAAAATATGTGACCATCGCGCAGTATGCGACCATCGCGCAGTATGCGACCATCGCGCATGCTGCCATCTGCAATTTAGTGACCATCGCGCATGCTGCCATCTGCAATTTAGTGACCATCGCGCAGTAACATGTATGAAGCCGTACAAAAGCAATTCAGTGCAATCATAAAAATTGCGATACTGCGCTGATGATTTTCCGCGCGGAAACGATTTTGCCGATGATTTATCGCATCTGCGAACATGCATATATCCGCGAACCATTTATCGTGTACATTTCATTGCTGCGCCGATATATGCCATATGCACACCTTATCGCGTATATGTGCGATCAGCTGTTTCTGCAAGTGCGCTGCGGAAAATCTCCTCGCGCAATTTATGCGCTGTCGATATGCGAAATATTATTCGGGCTGCAGATATTCAATATTTGCGAACGCTGTCGTATATGCGCCCTCCTGCAAACCTGCGAACAATATTAAATATGCTACGCGTCTATCACTGCACCCACTTGAGTTCTCGAGTGTCGCGCCTTGACGACTTTTAGAATACCACTGATACGGCTGTAGATACAAGCGCCGTGAATATATTATCAATATACAATGAAACACTGCAAAGTTGGACAGCAATGCAGGTGAACGGATGAGCGGGTTTGTGAGTGCAGTCTCTGAATCCAGAGCTGCTGAAGCACAACGCTTCCTCACTTAAGTACCTACGTCTCCCATCATCTTAGATGGTACCGCCATTGGGTTGTGAACCCGAGACGTAGGTTGAACGACCAGCATTGTGTAAACGACTAGTTCGTTCATGTTGCGCATGCATGTTCCGTGCATGCTAAAGCGAAAGATGGTTCTTGAAGAATCGACAAGATGTATCTTTGCTTTGTCATCTTCGAGTTCGGAGTACGAACTCTCGATGACAAGATCATTCAAGTATTTCCTTGAATAATTACAGATGATGTGACATATCATCTGGCGACCTGTACAGTCATCGTCGACCGTAATGACTACTGTCATAATAATGTATGACGCGACTCGACGTGTACAGTCGTGATCGATCGTACTGTCGACTGTCATATTAATATATGACACGATATGACATGACATGACATGACATGGTATGACATGTCTGACAGGTATGACACGTATGACATGTATGACACATATGTCATCGGTCATGACCCTGACAATGGCACTCCGAAGAAGCCGCGATTGCAATTCCTTTGGTGGCCCTTGAAGGAAATTTTCCGGAGGCTATTCCATTCACCTGAAGTTGCTGAGCTCATGCGGGCGCATGGCCGTCATACGTCTCCTGAAAGTGGACGCAAAGACACAATTTGGGGTAAGAGCCCAGCACGCGTCTATGATCCCAATGCTTGTGATAGGATCTGCAAAGGGCATATCTGCAATACACTTAACGTATGTCTTTGACATATTGCAGATGTACACATACAGTTGTATGTATACCGCGGTGAGTTGTATTTTGTCCGGAGTGTGCAGACGGAGATGCGTGGAAAGAGAAGAAGGCGCGGTACCCAGAGTTTTTCCAGGAGTTGCGGAATATAATCATCCTGTTCTGCGCGGATGGGGCTTCCGTATGGAAAAACAAGGCGGGCGTGTTTCCCATGTATTTCCAAATCTTGAACTTGCCGCCGGAGATACGCTCCAAGTACGAGTACCTTGAGGTCTACGGTATTCTTAATGGCATCCATCCCGCCGATACGACTCTTTTGTACGACAAGCTGGTCGACGAGTTGGAGGAGTTGTGGGAGACGGGCTGCGGAGTTTGGGACGCCTTTTCCGAGGAGTATGTTCGTGTACGGTGCATGCTACTCGGGGTGATCATGGATTACAAAGGCTTGGTCGATGCCGGGAAGCGAATGGATGTAAACGCCTACAAGTGTTGCATGTTGTGCCGTACGAAAGGATGTCACAGTCCAGCGCTGGGAAGAATCTTCTACGCATTCTTCAAGCAACATCCTCCTGGTACGCTCTCATCGCTATGCCACCCAGTTTGATTGTTTGCAGCATGTTTGCAACATGCATCAACATGCCTGCAACATACCACAGATATGTTGTATTACTTGTGCACGTGCCATGCAGGGCCGCCGGAGAACTACACGCATGAGTTTGTCAAGCGAATGGGCGAAATACACGAGGCACTTTCCAAATCAGGTTGGTCGAAAGCGGACATGGCGGAACGTTTCTCGGCCACCGGATTCAAGTTGCCCGCCGCATTCGCAAGGTTGTCGTACTTTAACTTGGCGTTGGATTGGCTCTATGATCCTATGCACGAAATCATGAACTTGGGAAACAGGCTTGCAACAACGCTGCTTGGGCTGGATTTCAACGAGGCCGCGCGCAACTTTGCCGAGGAGGAGGGCCTGCACCCAGAATGGGGGCAAACGGAGTGGGTGCAGAATTCGAAAGGTGAGTTTTGTATTAGTGCAACATTTCTGTAATTGTGTTCAATATGTCATACACGTGTTGACGGTATACGGCAACACGGACAGGGGAACCGCATGAGGTGTACAAAATGACAAACGGTCCATGGGGGATCCCACCGCGTCCGAAGGCTTCGACCACCTTACGTTCTCGGGAAACAGCACTCGCCTTCTTGAAGGAGTTGCGGGGAGTCACCCGGTGGGGCGATGGGCATAAGCATTTGTTGCGCACCTCAACCGCCTCCAACGGCGCAAAATACGCAAAGCACCTCAAGGCGCATGCGGCTTTGAAGGCTTTCGAGTCCAAGTTGTTGGCGGTATTGTCCTCTTGGCCTCGCGATGATGGTGAAGTCGACAATGCGCTGCAGGACATTGTGTCCAAACTGACTATCATCATACGGGAATGCACTGCGCATTCCATAGAACCTCGGGTACGTATTCAATGTTGGTGTGATATGAGTTCCACATGTCACAGGTATGTTGAATATATGTTACAAACGTATTGATTCGTACGTGCAGGATATGGAGTATTTGAGAGAGCAGACCAGACTTTTCTTTGAGGACTTGGAAGCGAATGGTCCTCCACAGTGGCTTGCAATCAACACCCATAAAATCTGGCACTGGGCCGATCTGCTCCTGCGATTCGGACCTGTGCGTGAATGGTGGATGTATGCCTTCGAGTCCATGAATGGCAAGCTAGCTAGGTGGGTGAAGAACAATGTGTTCCCCGTGGCAAGCATCATGAACGGCTATCTAAGGTTGAAAACCTTGCGCTCCCTACGAGGCATCCTGACCATGCTCTTGAACCGAGAAAGAGCTACTGCCGGCCGTGTCCCGCGGGCTTTGATGGCGGGCCCCGCTCCCGGCATCGTGGTCACTACCTTCGGGGAGAAGGGCAAGCCATTGGAGCTAACGTCCTTGGAGATTGACCAACTGACCCGCTGGATGCGAGCGAGTATTCCCGCTTACCGAAAGCTTTTTCAACAACATGCTGAGTACGACCTGTTCCGGCGGAGGTGCAACCTGCAAGCTCGCACGCATGTACTATCTGTAGTATACCTGCAACATATTGTCAACTTGTTTCTGTATGTTTATCATATATTGTAAGTATACTAAGAATATGTTGTCATCACAGGGAGAATGCCGCGCGCTCTAAACATGCACTAGGTACCGACAAGAGGTGGGTGGCGTGCCCGCGATCGCGTTCGGTCCATTGGAGGACCCTGAAGGATGGCTTGGTCGTCAATACACGGCTTACGAGAAGTCGCTCATGATGGGTCCCGAACCCATGTGTTCCAAGTACAACAAGGTGAACATCGGCGGTGTCTTCTATCGCACTAGAGACGGGGACAAAGGGAAAGTGACAACCCAGTGTTTCGTCCGCGCATCCTTCCCCAAGAATGATGCCGATGCCGATGACGAGTGGGAGGACAGGTACGACCTCAACCACCAGTTTGCATGCTTCTTTGCCTTTTCGTATATCTCTGCAACATATATGCAATACGTCCCCAACATATTGAGGGTATGTTGTACGTATATTACAAAAACATTGAACATTTCGTGCGCAGGTATGGTATCATCAACGCCATTCTGCGGGTTAGCATTGGCGGTGTGCTCTACACTTTTTTAAAGTGTGATTGGCTACCCGTGCCCACGGAAGCTCAGATCGCAAGCTTCAAGCTGAAGAACTCCATCCTCGGCGTGGACAAGGTGTCCAAGGCTTACTACACCTTCAACCCATGGGACACCTCCAAGTACACTATGGACAACCGAGAGCCCTACCTACTGGCCAATCAAGTCCAAGCGCAAGTAGTGATAGTCAAACACCCCTGCATGGATTCAGCGGTGATACTTGATACGAGCGACCGCAATATGGAGAAACTTGCACTCGTTGATAGGCCCGTAGGTAGTGATGGTCACTTTGACACATGCGGGAAGTGTAGAGTCGGTGGCGAGCTCCTTCTGTGTGAGAGGGCAGGCTGCAAAGAGGCTATGCACGTGCGATGCGCAGGGCTCACCGACATCCCCACTGGAATGTGGTACTGCAGAAAGTGTGATGACGCATAGTAGTGCCTCTGTACACATTTGATATACCTGTAATATACCAGATACGTATTGCGGACATATTGTAAGTATTATGCAATATGTGAGCAGCAGGGGGGTCTTACCCCTTTACCCCATGCAGTCATGTGTTGCATAATTCACTCTGATTGTAGACATATTGCACATGTACTAAAGATATTCTGCATGAGGGAATGTTTCAATATGTGTTCAACACATATATTGCAAACGTGTTGAATGATTCATCTGATTGTAGACATATTGCACATGTACTAAAGATATTCTGCATGAGGGAATGTTTCAATATGTGTTCAACACATATATTGCAAACGTGTTGAATGATTCATCTGATTGTAGACATATTGCACATGTATTGAACGATTCCTTATGCGTGAATGTTTCAACATGTGTTCAACACATGTTCAGTACGTGTGTTGCAGGCGGTTGCAGACATATTGAACACCCCTCCAATCGTTTTGCCTTATTTCAATACATCGGGGCCCCAATTCAAAAAGCCCCCCAGAACCGACTTCTGCGATACGCGTCCAAATGCCGTGAAAACTTGTCCCCATAACGCTAGACCCTTCCTTAGATGATACCAAGTGCTAGTGGGTGAGTCTGACACCATTTGGGTGCCCATGCTAGCATACTCATTTTCGCTGTGTCCAGGCTGATCGCGGTTCAATAGTTTGGCCAATATGTTACACGTGTATTGGAATGTCCAGATATTAGCATACCGTCTTCAATATGCCTCCAATATGCCTCCAATACGTGTTCAACACGTGTATTGAACCCGTCTAGAAACGTAGGGAGCCAAGAGCTGCAATCTTCGTCAAATACTTTGTAGAAGTAACTGAGAGAGATCGTTTTACTCTCCTCATTCTCACGCAAGCCCTCGATGTACTCGTCCCACAGCTCTTCGATGGTCAAACGCTCAAACCATCCGAAAGGTGAATCTCGGCTTTGTCAGGTTGGGGTTGTCCGTATTCGTCGGCGTATTTCTTGATCCATGCGACGACCGACTCGCGTTTCAGGGAAATCGTGTGGTTGTCCTCCTCGTACGTCAATCCATGAACAAACGTGTGTCGGCCCTCGAGCACGCGTTTCCGACAGTCGTGGAGATACCCGTAGCCGATGCCGTAAGCCATATAGTAGAACTTGAAGCACACCTGTCACAGAAAAAAAGACACCGCCACTCAAACAATATTAACACATTATCCAACGAAACGCATAAGGGTTTTAATAGGTCGCGCCAATTTAAGACGCTTAGGAGACACCCCCGACACTGCACGTCTGCCGCAGGCCGGACGGCCGTCGC
This sequence comes from Cymbomonas tetramitiformis, assembly GCA_001247695.2. NCBI lineage: Eukaryota > Viridiplantae > Chlorophyta > Pyramimonadophyceae > Pyramimonadales > Pyramimonadaceae > Cymbomonas > Cymbomonas tetramitiformis. Next base: position 11,411 of record LGRX02020924.1, read on the forward strand.
GTGCCCGTCAGCACTCTCCACCACGCCTTAAGTCTGCGCAACCTACACCCTCAGTGGGAATCGAACCCACGAGTGCGAGGTTCATAGCCTAGCGCCGTACCAACTCGACCAATGTCGCGAATATGTACACATCATAAATTCAGAAATTTATCATACAATATTCCACATTCCTGTGATGTGCAATATTACACAATCTATCACAAGGTCCAATAAGAATTTCGCTTTGGCCAGAGACTGTTCATTAGCTAATGAACGGTTCCCGCAGCCAAAGTGTCTCGATATATGTGTCGCGCTTTGGCCAAAGGCCGTTCATTAGCTAATGAACGGTTCCCGTATCCAAAGTGTCTATATATGTGCCGCGCTTTAAACAAAGGCCGTTCATTAGCTAATGAACGGTTCCCGCAGCCAAAGTGTCTATACATGTGTCGCGCTTTGGCCAGAGGCCGTTCATTAGCTAATGAAAGGTTCCCGCAGCCAAAGTGTCTATATATGTGTCGCGCTTTGGCCAAAGGCCGTTCATTAGCTAATGAACGGTTCCCACAGCCAAAGTGTCTATACAATCATGTGTCGCGCTTTGGCCAGAGGCCGTTCATTAGCTAATGAACGGTTCCCGCAGCCAACGTGTCGATATATGTGTCGCGCTTTGGCCAAAGGCCGTTCATTAGCTAATGAACGGTTCCCGCAGCCAAAGTGTCTATACATGTGTCGCGCTTTGGTCAAAGGCCGTTCATTAGCTAATGAACGGTTCCCGCAGCCAAATAGCCTATATATACATGTGTCGCGCTTTGGCCAGAGGGCGTTCATTAGCTAATGAACGAGTTCAAATAATCATACCTGTTTCTTGGCCAAAAAGTATTTGAAGTCGAATGTATCTTCAGATCGAAAGCTGTTTTTTAGCAAGTCCTTCACGAAATATTCCTTTCTACCTTTTTGAGACATGCTGAAAATGTTTTCGCGAAAACACTTAATATCTGCCGATGAGAAAGATAGGCAGCAGTGCGACTTGCAATTGCACTTAATGGTTTCTGCCATTGATATACTGTCAGCCTGCAAACGTCGCTGCTTGATACTAATTACGCCTTCATATTTCTTCTTGCGTATGATTGTCGGATTCGTACGGTTTGCGCACAGCAATCTGCTTCTTTACTTCACCGTTCAAACACCGAAGAGTCTCTCTATCTAGCGCGTCTAAACTTGTCTCTGAAAATTCTGTATCAAGTCTGTTTTTTATATCTCATTTAAGTCAATTTCTCGCAAAGCGCGTGTCCCGGAAACGCGTGAAGAATTGGAGCTAACTTCCGATCTAGACGTCAAAGGCGCGTTCCAAAGGACCATTTGCGTATTTGCGCTCGGGGCTATGCTTGGAATTGGCTCCTGATCAAAGAAGTCGGCCTCTATTTCCATAAAATCTTCAATAACTATTTCCGGGCACGGTTTGCAGATAATCTCGCAACCATCGTCAAAAGGAATAGAACACATACTTTCGTGAAAATTAGCCGTCATTAGCTTATGAAGCCGTTTATTACGTTCTGAAAATGATATGGACTGGCGAGTCAACAGAGAATTTATATCTTCTTGGATCGATCGATTCTCGATTTCAGCGCAAATGACACCATGTTATCCTCAAATCGTATCTTTGATCTGAACAGACCGAATCAGGAAGCGACAACAAATGTCATTTCTGACAAAAATCTGTCATCGATATTTATTTGAGATGTCATTTTTAGCCGACAGAAATGACTTACAATATTTTGGTAAAGTTACATCACTTTTTCAAAGTTATTCCTTCACACACACCCCTTTCACAGTTGACAGCCAATTTCTCTCTTTTCAGTATGGCGACAGCAGAAACATTTCAAGCACTGAGGGGGAATTATGTCTTGCAAGTCTATCTCAGCAAAAAGTGGAGCATTGTTAGAGCGCTAGAAACCGACAATCCTGCAGACACCTTGCAGTTAGTAATCCACTCAGATGACCCGCAAGAGCAGGCTGAAGAAATGTTTTACAATTTCCCCCTAATTCCCCAAAACACCTCTACGACTGTAAATACAGACGGTACCCTTCAATCGGATAAACGCGTAGCGTATAGTATAATTGAAGGCCAGACTCCAATTTTGTATTTCGTCGTTCTTAGGAACAATAAACTGACTATAATCGAACTGGACAGCGCAAACTTTGAGGAAGTCCTGAGCCTTCCAAGGCACACGAATCGGCTTTTGGCTTTCCAAAGATTCAAAAGGAGGGCAGAGGTAGAAAATGTAAACGCGGCGTGGCAAGCGTCGATTGCAGCGCCTTTCTGGCAAAACAAGAGGCCAGATCCAGTGATTGATGACCTCGGCAGTAGTGGCCCAATGCCTGTTATGCAGCCTTCGGTACGTCCCTTTCGCGCCTTGAGCCTGAACTGGGGGGAAGGCGTTCATTAGCTAATGAACGCCTTCCGCCTCGAAACGCGCGCCTTGAGCCTGAACTGGGGGGAAAGCGTTCATTAGCTAATGAACGCCTTCCGCCTCGAAACGCGCGCCTTGAGCCTTGATGAACCCAGGGGATATTGGCGAATTTTATTGTTGCTACGAGAGCTTGTGAGCGATATATTTTCGAGATATGATGCTTACACGTCCGCACGGTACGCGACTCCCTCACCGCTCACCTCCGGGAAGAAGTATTGCGGGGGGGGGTGAGGGCTACCCCTCCCTCCATACTTTTTCCCCCTCCCCCCTCTCGCCCTGCATTATTACCCCCCATCTCACCGCATCTCACCGCATGATTACATCTCTCACCGCATTCCCCCATCTCCCCCTACCCCCATCCCCCATCTCACCGCATGATTACATCTCACCGCATTCTCCTCTACGCCTCTACGCCTCTACGCCTTAATTGCATACACCTTTTTAGTTCGCTTCAATATACATTTTGACAATAGTTTCCCCATTATCCGACATCGTTCCTCCATGTTGCAACCGCGCATGGGATCGCGACACCTTATTTTCTGAGCTCCAAACAGTGTTTAGGGTTACAGGGTTAGGATTTAGCGTTACTCTCCTTAATATTCGCGTCCGGTAGCTTCCGCAGATGTCCTTAGCACCCTCATTTGACCCATTCCCATTTTTACTCCATGAGTTATGGCACTTTTTTCACCTTTGTTGCATTTTACCAACGTGGGATTTCCAGGGGTGGTCTTACCCCTGCCTACTGTACCCCATACAGTGTGATTTTTGGTGCGTTTGGACCAAATCTAACCATATGACCCGATTCGGTAGGTCCTCCGCATGCGATTCGATACTTGGCTTGCCCCGATCCGATCATTACCCGCGGAGCCATGACTATTTTTTTCTTTTTCTGTTGCATTTTACCAAATAACGAGGTACCTTTGGTTATTATTGCGTACTTTTGGTCATGTTTCCTTACCTTCGCTTGATTTATATCCGACTGGCAGAATATGACAGGCGGTGTCATCGAGCCGGCTTCAGAATGCCCCGGGGGATTCAGAGCTCACGAGAACCGCGACGCACGATACCGAAACCGCAATCAAGTCACTGGGATCAATGCTCGGGACGCTTACGAGGGACTGGAGGGGAATAAATTTATTTAATTTCAGAAATACTTTTTGAAATTCGGTTACTCAACCTCCACCTCCCACCTCCCTTTTCGTTTTATTAAATGAAACAATACATATAAATATAGTAATTTAAGGCTGCGCCGTTCCTATTAAAATGATGATTAAAAAAGTCTCCCCTCATCGGACTTAAAGATAAAACAGACTTTAAAATAAAAATAAATTAAAAAATTAAAAATAAAATTAAAAATCCCCCCTTTCGCCCCCATAAAATGATATATACCCGCGATACACTCCTGTCGATTAAAATGCACCTAGGACGCAGAGACGTTTTCGATTTACAATCTGCGACGTTCGCGATTTAATCGACTGCAAAAATATTATCGAGGGCGCGAGACATGTAAAGTGAAACTGAATATAATTTATATAACAATAATTCAGATGCACAATCGATGCATAGACGCTATCGATTTATATACAGTGGCACTCTGTTGATAACCTCTGCTCTTTATGCTCTAGGACCGAAGCAAATTACCTCACCTTACCTTACCTTACCTTACCTTACCTTAAACAAGCAAACCGCGAATAACAGAGCGGGATGATGACACTGTGACGATACTCGCACTGTGACAGCGTCATCTGTCAGTCATGAACTCGTGATCGAACTGATTTTATATAAAACAGAGTTTACAGTTTTTAAAAAACTGTGTTTGACCTTTCGCTTTGTAGTTTTTCATTTCACTCAACACTGCACTGTTTGTATCAGATTCTTTGTATAAATACAAAATATAAACGAAAGATGAGATGCTCATGCTCGAACGATCAGATTCAGATGGCCTACTGTACAGTACAGGTGAACATGCCTAGCGGAGATCTCAAAATTGAGATCGACCAAGCCTAGTAACCTGAGATATGAGAGCTCTCGGCCATGGACGATGGAGCATTGCTTGTTCCTCCAGGACCATCTCGATCTGTGCCACTGAGTCCCATTCTATGCATTGGTGTCACGCCACGTCGACCTACGTCGGCAGTCGGCAGTCGGTCACCAGTTTATAGAACGAAAATTTCCCATTAAGCCCTTACGGCAATTTGTCTCCAATTTTAAGACTGTATTTGTAGTGTAACCGACTGACAAGCCGATATAATCGCACACCATATCTGAGGACTGTGAGCTTCTGTGATTGCCTCAAATCGCCATATTGCCGTTCAGATCAACGAGTTCCCCAGTCGTCAAAAGTGCCGCCTTATCTTGCAGTGCATGCCGTTTTCGACCACCGCGCGGCATGCGCCGGGATACGGCGACATACAATACCCACCAATTAGGACCTTACACGTCGACGTATGGTGTCCGAATTCCCCCGGAGGCCGCCGACACGTAGGACTGCGGCTAAGCGGATGATGCCGCTGCCTCTGAAAACCAGTGAACAACAACATCATGGGAAATTCGGACACCATAGGTAGTTTAAAAAAGGCATATATATAGGACTTGTGTATGCCTTTGACCCTCCTGCGGTGTCCGGACATTCGCTTTCCAACATCCGGTAGGGTAGGATGCCGCCATCGGGTTTGGGTTTGCGGAGAGCGCTGAAATCTGCAGCCATTCGCGTTTCACCCGGTTGAACTTATCTGGGACGTATCGTATGCCTTGCACTATGCTTGCTTAACACCTCAAAGACGAAGTCCCTTTTGCAGTATGGAATATCATGTCTATTCTACTAATTTTAGGGCGGGTTAACGATACCTAAGACCGATATTCGAGCACTCCAATATCCTTAATAATTCGAGATAACGCATAAAACTCATGCTTTGCATTGTTTATTGTACTTAGTTTTGCGTGTGGAAACTGCCGCCCGCCCGCACGAACATACGCAATCACAAACCTGTACTCAAGTACCTTGTGTCACGCACAATAAACAGGTTTCTAGGTTGCCAAGTTTGTTCATTTCGCTTGAGTGGATGAACAATCTACGTGACCTAGGCGACTCCCCGGAATGCCAGTGCTCAAGGAATGGTATACATTCGGTAGGCTGTTTAATTTAGAATATATTTTCATGATTTTAGAATAACCCATTTTCATGATGATTTTAGAATAAGTTTTCTTGATGTCGTCCGGCTATGACCGGTGCATGCATCCATGACGCTGTACCTGTTGAGCTATCGCCATGCCATGCGAAATATTACACTGAAGAGTTGTCGCGTAGCCAAACGAGAGGAAAGGAACATGGCTGAGCCCGACGGCTTTGAGTTCACAAGCCCGGGCAAAAATGTGGAGGATATATATCCTTCGGAGGGAGAAGAAGAGGAAGAAGAGGACTTCCTCGTTGCACCTCGAGGGGAAGGGGAAACGTACCCGTGTCCCCATAGTGTGGAGTACGGTCTTGAACGGTGTATCGTATGTAGAGTGCACAGCGAAGATGGCAACCTTGAGCCCTGAGGGTGTGACCATGGCTACCAAGGAATATAAGTCGAAAAGAACCTGTGCCGTGACTCAAAACTTCAAGTGTGCTTTAAACTTTACTCACGGTTGTGGAGTTTACTATAAAATTGTCAAGGGGGCGACCTTAGGCCCTACTGTTACATGCAACTTGTACACCCGTGGGACACACGACCATACTACTTTCATAGGAAAGGGTATGTCGAAAGTTGTAAAGGACAAGTGTAAGGAGGCGATCCAGGAAAAGCGTCCGCCTAAAGCCATTTTTAAGAACCTTAGTACCGCAGTCACCACAGCCATGGAAGCCGATGACGACCTTGATTACAAGGTCATAAAGAACTTTGTGTACAACAATCGCAAACAACCGAAATCTTGGGGCTTAAAACCATAAAGACTTGCGGTCAGTTCATGGAGGTTTGCCAGACCTCCAACTTGTTGGCCATCCCCGTGACCGATCGCAAAACGGCGGGGACGCTTTGCATGTTTGAAGGACAAGTACTCAATCCGAGCGGCTTCGAAACCGTGGAACATTACGCCGAGAATTCCGCGAACACCCTGCCTCCTATTCCTTTCGAAGCCCAAGCAACCCAAGATGAGCTTAATACTTGGAAGCTGGCGGGTTGGAATGAAGACTTTTCCGTTTATGAACGGAACCTTCAAGCACATTTCAACTCAATTCTTGCTTGCGAGTCTGCTGAGTACTTCGTGCATATCTTAGAGAACATGCTTGTCGTCCAAGGGTGGAGTACGCGTTCGAAAAGGTTTTACAAAGGGAAGTTGAACTTGCGTGCCCTTTACAAGAACTACACCGAACTCGTCAAGGATTATGTCGCAGCGCAGAAACGCAAAAGGTGGTGCGTGATTTACACCACTTGGGGGAAACTCGAGGTACTTCTCGCAAAGGATCACCGCTCACGCGACGACACGTACAAGACGAACTGGCAAGGCTTACCCCTTGAATGCAACGGGTCTGCCTACTTGGATAAGCGTTTTCGTCTCGGGGCGCTCGCCATCAAATCGCACGAGGACGCATATGCTTCGCAAATAGTGGACTTTTGCTTGATCGCGGTTATGCAACTTGGTTTCCAGAAAGTGTGGCAACCTCGTTATCATATTTTGGATCACTCCCTCGCTTTCTTCAACGCTAACGCCAAGCTTCCGGAAACCATCACGCACGTTCTAGAGCATTTCAAGGTATGGTTTGCCGGAGGTCAACATTAGCATAAAAATTTGCAGATCTAGATCTCGAGATATATGTGTTTTTAGTTGGTGCTTAAGTATGGTTAAGTATGGGAGATCGCGGAACGGTATCGACCATAACTTCTTCATGCCTTAACCACTTGACTCCCCGAAGCGCATAATATGTTTAGATAGGTTCAGCCAACCTATTTATCAAATAAAAAAAATTTCAAATTTTTATGCTAATGTTGACCTCCGGCAAACCATACCTTGATTTGAGGTTACCTACGGACCTCTGTACACTTGTCGCGGAAGAGATTAAGCAAGGGATATGTTGGTCGCATTGCATGATGAAGCTTAACGAGAAGACCGCGCTATTCGACGACGCTCATAACGTTAACGGCTTCAAGCATGGCGTTACGGAAATGCACAACATCACCATCGCTGGTGCTCGTGATAGTGCATTCAAGCTCTTCATCGAACTATACAAGCGTGATGAAGAGTATATTTGCAACTGGTTCGCGGAGACTTGGTGGGGCAAGTGGGGTGGGTGGGTCCTCGGCTTCATGCCAGAAGGGATCCAATCTACGCAGAATAGTCCCGAGTGCGTGAATAGACACGTGAAAGACGAGATGATGCCATGCGTAAGCAACTCCAACTCGAGGTATTCCATCCTTCTGCGCTAAAATACATGCACGAGGAGACGATATACGACGGGCAACACCCAATACCTACGACTCCAGTTATTACACAAGCTATTTGGCGGGAGGCGCTACTTATGATTGACAACAACATGCTCGAGCTTATGACGCGCACGACCGGCGTCTTGGGGGTTACAGACCGTCCTTCATATGTCGTTCCCTCCCTTAAGACCTTCGAGAAGTTGAGTGGTTCCACTATCGCGGATAAAAGGAAAGAGATAGATTGCTCCCCTTGTGGTAAAGTTCCTCGCCCTTATGCGCGACCCTGAACACCCTCCAGCGACGGTTGTCACCTTCGAGCAGTCCATGAACACCTACACGTCTTTTGTGATCTTACGACCTTTGGACGCTAATAAGGTCACCGAATATGGGCACCACTGGTGTATGTGCCCTATCTACGCGGAGAGCGTCACGTGTGCATGCTGTATTGCTGTTGGCTTATTCAAAGGGAAGTTTAAGGCGCCTCTTGAAAAACATCTCGACATAATTGGCCGACACCCACAAGTGGGACGCCCGAGAAATTGCCCGAGAGATTGGCGCCTTGAAAAGGCAACCCCTTGGGAAGATCACCGCGAAACTGAAACGGGAAGCATCCAAGCGAGCGCGCGAGATGGCAGAGCTAGACATGGAAGCAAGATGCTCGCAGCAAGTTCCTAAAAGTTTGTCGTGCGAACTGTGCGGTGAAGAAGACAACGGAGATGAAATGCTGTTATGCGACGTGTGCAATAAGGGCTTCCATATTTTTTGCTTGCGTCACACTAAGAAGGATTTGTGTTAAAAACTGTTAATGATGTGTTAAAAAATGTTAATCGAGTGTTAAATAGTGTTAATGTGGAAACTGGGTGTTAATCTAGTGTTAATACGCGAAAATTTTCATAATGGGCTATATTATAGGCGGAAAAGTGTTAATGAGGTGTGAAGAAAGTGTTAACCGTTGGCGAGGGAGTGTTAATGGGGCAGTTCAGGAGTGTTAACGGAAGGCTGCATCTGTTAATCGCGGTATAATCACGCTGCTGGGAATTATATTGGAGCCAGAACACACGCCTGTTTCGCCGATGCATTTGAAAAGTGTTAATACCCAGCGCAGCCACCGTGCGTGATGAGGGTCTCCTGGGGGACTGGAAGCAATTATACACAAGAAAATGTCCGCCTGGATCTCCCCCTGCTGTACACGTGACACATGTAGTCAACACCCTCGCGACGACTTGTGTCACGAGAATTTGAAAAAAACTCACCCCCCGACCGTCATCGTCACGTAGGTCGTAGCTTTCCTCAAACTTCCTTCACGTTCACCTCAGACTCCAACCATCATCCTCAAACTTCCTTCACCTGGCGCACAGAAAGTGTAGTTTTCTCGCAGTGTTCATTTTCTATGGTATCTGCACTTTGCTAAGGAAGTGAGAGAGTGGACCAAAAAAACTGCTTGAGTAATCATCGCCCACAGTAGGTGTTTTTCGCTGCAGGTGGGGCGATAGAATAGCACCGCTCCAGTATCGAGCTCACCGACAGACTTGATAATCACGCAACATCCTTAATGTAAAGTGCAGTTCCTGATGTTCACACATCGCGAGAGATATCACAATCCCCTCACGCTATGATAGCTGTGACGAAAACTTACACATCAAGAACATTTCAGAGCCGAGTTCACGATTTGAAGTGTTTGGAACCGGGCCACCGCGCTTGAACTCCTTTCTCTGGTTAGTCCTTTTCCGATTTGACTTAGCCAGAGTACCCTGCTGTATCTGATTCCTGATAGGTGTCATTGACTTTGTTGTTTCATCTTGTCTAGCGCACATTAAAGGGTACGGTATAGCACATTCAGCGTCCCCTAGTGTGACTCCTCGCCTTCACTTCTGAAACGCTGTGGGGAAAGCTTTCAAGGGATGTCCTCCGCCTTGGTAATTTCCTTTCTTCAATAATCTTTGAAATCGAACTTTGAGATATATTCCCAATATTCCGTCTCGGAGGGTGTCTCGCGCTGAATCGTTCACTTTGGAGACCGAATTAGACGTTTACGCTTCACGCAAATTGTGGTACTTTGCAGAACTTTCTTCGCTTTAGCGGTTTCCTCGATTGTTGGTATTCTTGGCTAGGCACTCTCAGGGTTTGCTCTTGGCCCGCGTCAAAGCGCGAGTTCAGGCCGTTGGATAAATAACTTCTGAGTTCAGGCGGCATGGCACTTCTTCGGAAATAAACAAGGAAGTGTATTCATTATTTTTTAATTTCGACTGCATGTTGCGCTACTTTTTTGCCTGGAAGAAACGTCCTGGCTTACACTTTAGGTCGACCTCTCATTTCTATCTGCAAATCAAAGCATGCAGACATAGCTCACGTCAGTCCTATTCCGAAGAGAATTTGAGGAGGCAACCGTGAGTAACAGAGTTTGAGTTGCAGGTGCGAGGCAACTTCGCGGATCCCTCTCCGAATCTTGCGGATAACTTCCTACTTCCTGGGGAGTGTCTGCACGCGGTTGAGACTGCACCCTTCCGCATCCCGCGGACAGTAATCACGCCGCAATGGTGGCCTTGGGAACCGTGAACATCGACGAGGCGCTCGCCTCGTCAAAAGCTCAGCATTTGGACTTGTCCCAACGCAAGCTCCCGCATCTCCCCGAGGGTGAGCACTCGCGCCCCCGTCCTCGGGCTGCGCTCCCCTCCTCGAGCAGCTGGCACCATCTCACTCTGGCAGCCCTTAGCATCCTTCACACACGACCTCCGAATAGATGGTGTAGAGATGATTGACCACTTTTCTCGTTCGTTACAACGTACTTTTCACGCGCCTGTCGTGCCGCCCAATAGTTTGATAAGCGTCTCCTGTTTCCAAGCATGCAAAAGGCTATTCACTGCCCAGTGTTTTTGGTGTGCTCGGACACGTCAACTTTCGATATTGAAGTGCGCCCCGTGGTAATAACGTGACGTCAAACGGGACGATTGCCAGATTGCCGGAAGCTGCGCCGGAGCAACATGACTTCTGTTGATATGACGGTGCGCAGCCTGCCTTGCACTCGCAGCGAAACGCTTACATACGGAGTGAGCTCACGGGGTCGCGTACGCTGACGGGAAACGGGAAATCAAGTATACCGGAGTCTAAGAGAATTCCCGGACCCTTGTACGAACAGGGAAACCAAATTAAGAGCATTTCCGACTCAGCGTTCCCCCCTGGACTCCAAATTCTTCGCATGACAGGCAACCACCCGCACCTGTCCTTACTAGCAGCGTATACGAGCATGCGATGTTCGGCCGGATGCAGTATTTCCTTTTGCATTTAAGAAAGAGTGCATTCCTTGGCCCCCTGGCCACTAAGTCCCAAGATCAAAATCTGCCGTGCATCGGAGCAAGTTGTCACCCCCGAGTACCCGTTACCGGAGTAAGGTGCTCTTGTGCACACCTCGTCTGTCATGAGAGAGCGTTGCCATCTTCAGACCAGATCTGTAGCTCTTCCTACATTCGACAGATGCACAGGCAAATTCTGGCCTCATTTCCTTGAAATTCTTCCATGCGCCGCAGGTAACGAGGTGGCTTGAGATGCCGCGTGATGTCACCTCTTATGCTAGCCTCGAGCAGATCTACGCCGGGAGCAATCGGTGAGCAGCTTGTACCGATCATGCGCCTCGCGTTGCCTGCTTTCTCGCATCCGTCCCATGATACGGATTACTCGTCAACACCGGAGGCGTGGAGTGTGGAACTGACTCACTGCCTGTTGGGTGCTTGGATACGGAGGAGCAGATTCACAAGCGCCGAGTGGCTCTTTAACAGCCCTGCCCTGCTGCACGCTGGGCTGAGCTATGATCAGATCCCCTCGCTCCCAAAGCCAGCCAGCTTTGATGCCTCGGCACTGGTATGCCACGGAGCTGAAACCTGACCCCGCCGTCCTCTAGATATGTAAGGTGCCAGCCAGCTTTGATGCCTCGGCACTGGTATGCCACGGAGCTGAAACCTGACCCCGCCGTCCTCTAGATATGTAAGGTGCCAGCCAGCATGATGCCTCGGCACTGGTATGCTGAAAGTGAAACGGCCCGCCGTCCTCTAGATATGTAAGGTGCCGGCCAACTTTGATGCCTCGACGTGAGTATGCGACAAGCGACCCCGCCGTCCTCTAGATATGTAAGGTGCTAGCCAGCTTTGATGCCTCGGCACTGGTATGCCACGGAGCTGAAACCTGACCCCGCCGTCCTCTAGATATGTACTTACTCAGTTTTTCGCTCTACAATATTGGCTACTGAATTTCCGGTTTGGTTTGGTTGTTTCTTGTGGCATAGATAAAAGAAGATGAAGTGAGCATAGGGGCAAGACAAATAAAGACGAGAACCTGATTAAGCTAGCTTTAAACAGTATTCAACACTAACAGCTGAGTTAGTACATAGTACCAACTGTACCAAAGTTAGCACACTACCAAAGTAGAGCGCCTCAGTACACTCTTATAGGTTTTAAGCTAGTAACAGGTTTCAACACTAACTCAACTTGATTGAACTCAACTTTTTTTTTAAAAGGGTGCACTTCATCTCAATCGGCAGCTTGTTGGGGACATATTGTCGCCAGTGGGTTGCTTATGGTTGTTTGAAGTGGGGGTTTTTTGTCATCGGGTCCCATGCCGCTCAACCGTGTAGCTCGTGCGCTGATCGCCAACGGGCCGGTCGCGCAACGATGCGGCGGTTTGCAAGCCTCGTGTCCCTGTTTTCTTTTTGAAGGGTGCATCTCACATCAACCGGCAGCTTGCTGGGGACATATTGTCGCCAGTGGGCAGCTTATAGTTGTTTGAAGTGGGGGTTTTTTATCATCGGGTCCCATGCCGCTCAACCGTGTAGCTCGTGCGCTGATCGCCAACGGGCCGGTCGCGCGCAACGATGCGGCGGTTTGCAAGCCTCTTGTCCCTGTTTTCTTTTTTGAGGGTGCATCTCACATCAACCGGAGGCTTGCTGGGGACATATTGTCGCCAGTGGGCAGCTTATGGTTGTTTGAAGTGGGGGTTTTTTGTCATCGGGTCCCATGCCGCTCAACCGTGTAGCTCGTGCGCTGATCGCCAACGGGCCGGTCGCGCAACGATGCGGCGGTTTGCAAGCCTCTTGACCCTGTTTTCTTTTTTAAGGGTGCATCTCATATCAACCGGCAGCTTGCTGGGGACATATTGTCGCCAGTGGGTTGCTTATGGTTGTTTGAAGTGGGGGTTTTTTATCATCGGGTCCCATGCCGCTCAACCGTGTAGCTCGTGCGCTGATCGCCAACGGGCCGGTCGCGCAACGATGCGGCGGTTTGCAAGCCTCTTGTCCCTGTTTTCTTTTTTAAGGGTGCATCTCATATCAACCGGCAGCTTGCTGGGGACATATTGTCGCCAGTGGGCAGCTTATGGTTGTTTGAAGTGGGGGTTTTTTATCATCGGGTCCCATGCCGCTCAACCGTGTAGCTCGTGCGCTGATCGCCAACGGGCCGGTCGCGCAACGATGCGGCGGTTTGCAAGCCTCTTGTCCCTGTTTTCTTTTTGAAGGGTGCATCTCACATCAACCGGAGGCTTGTTGGGGACATATTGTCGCCAGTGGGCAGCTTATAGTTGTTTGAAGTGGGGGTTTTTTATCATCGGGTCCCATGCCGCTCAACCGTGTAGCTCGTGCGCTGATTGCCAACGGGCCGGTCGCGCAACGATGCGGCGGTTTGCAAGCCTCGTGTCCCTGTTTTCTTTTTTAAGGGTGCATCTCATATCAACCGGAGGCTTGTTGGGGACATATTGTCGCCAGTGGGCAGCTTATAGTTGTTTGAAGTGGGGGTTTTGTATCATCGGGTCCCATGCCGCTCAACCGTGTAGCTCGTGCGCTGATCGCCAACGGGCCGGTCGCGCAACGATGCGGCGGTTTGCAAGCCTCGTGTCCCTGTTTTCTTTTTTGAGGGTGCATCTCATATCAATCGGCAGCTTGTTGGGGACATACTGTCGCCAGTGGGCAGCTTATGGTTGTTTGAAGTGGGGGTTTTTTGTCATCGGGTCCCATGCCGCTCAACCGTGTAGCTCGTGCGCTGATCGCCAACGGGCCGGTCGCGCAACGATGCGGCGGTTTGCAAGCCTCTTGTCCCTGTTTTCTTTTTGAAGGGTGCATCTCACATCAACCGGAGGCTTGTCGGGGACATATTGTCGCCAGTGGGCAGCTTATAGTTGTTTGAAGTGGGGGTTTTTTATCATCGGGTCCCATGCCGCTCAACCGTGTAGCTCGTGCGCTGATCGCCAACGGGCCGGTCGCGCAACGATGCGGCGGTTTGCAAGCCTCGTGTCCCTGTTTTCTTTTTTGAGGGTGCATCTCATATCAATCGGCAGCTTGTTGGGGACATACCGTCGCCAGTGGGCAGCTTATGGTTGTTTGAAGTGGGGGTTTTTTGTCATCGGGTCCCATGCCGCTCAACCGTGTAGCTCGTGCGCTGATCGCCAACGGGCCGGTCGCGCAACGATGCGGCGGTTTGCAAGCCTCGTGTCCCTGTTTTCTTTTTTAAGGGTGCATCTCATATCAACCGGAGGCTTGCTGGGGACATATTGTCGCTAGTGGGTTGCTTATGGTTGTTTGAAGTGGGGGTTTTTTATCATCGGGTCCCATGCCGCTCAACCGTGTAGCTCGTGCGCTGATCGCCAACGGGCCGGTCGCGCAACGATGCGGCGGTTTGCAAGCCTCTTGTCCCTGTTTTCTTTTTGAAGGGTGCATCTCATACCAACCGGAGGCTTGTTGGGGACATATTGTCGCCAGTGGGCAGCTTATAGTTGTTTGAAGTGGGGGTTTTTTATCATCGGGTCCCATGCCGCTCAACCGTGTAGCTCGTGCGCTGATCGCCAACAGGCCGGTCGCGCAACGATGCGGCGGTTTGGAAGCCTCGTGTCCCTGTTTTCTTTTTTAAGGGTGCATCTCATACCAACCGGAGGCTTGCTGGGGACATATTGTCGCCAGTGGGCAGCTAATGGTTGTTTGAAGTGTTTTATTTTTGTGTTCACCGGGTCCCATGACACTCACCCTCCATCATGAGGTTACGCACGTTCGGCGGACGCACGGTCAAGCACGGTCGGTCACGCCGGATGAGCAGGTTCTAACTACACGTTCCGATTGTCGCGTCCCACTCAGGATGCTCCCGCAGCACCGGCAGCCGCAACTGAAGGGGGCGCCTCTGCAACCCCCGCTTCTGAAGACGCGGCGGCTGCGGTTGGCCACAAGGTACGCTATGCACCCGCCATTCCCGCTTCCTGCTGTATCTGCTTCCCCCCCCCTGGACATCCTCATGAAACTCCTGTTTCACGGACACACGTGGTTGTACAACCCAACATCGAGTGGGACAAAACGTAGCCCGTCGGGTTTATGCACATGCAGGGATCGTCCGCCCAGTTGTCACGGAGTGGTACATGTTGAACGTCCCGCTTAGCGCAAGTGATAACGCCGTGCGGCTTATGTTGGGACAACGTGTGGGCACCGTGTGTTCTCGCGAGGGGGTCCTCCCATGTCGGCAAGTGTAAGCGTTGTTCCTGGCCCTTGTGCTGTGTGACCACAGTGCGCACGATATTCCGGATTATACACAATTGGCGCATGCAGGGTGAGAGACATGGTAACGTTATTGTGTGCGGTGTGTCGTACCCCATGTGGTCGCGCGAAGAGTGGGAGACCGGTGATTTCCCTCCCGTCATTGAGTTTGAGGTGCGGACTCCCTCCATGTGGAAGGTGTGGGGGAGATCCTCGTGTTGTCGGATACCGAGAAAAACCCATTCGAATCGGGCATGGTAAGCACGGGATGCAATGTTTCGCAGTTTGCACTGTTGATGACATGTCGACTGTGGCGCACGTCCAGGAAAACCCGCGGCCGACGCTTTTGAGTACGGCACCGTGGAGGCTTACTACTTGATCTTCCTATAGCGTTCCGCCGAGAACTAGAAGAAGCACAATTGCTGTTATATTTTCATCCACACAATGGTTGGTAGGTATCTGCTTAATTTATAGACTGCAAAGCCAAGGGTGAAGGTGGTGTTCATATCAGATGGAGGACGTGCGCGCGGACTTGGTGAATGTTGGAAAGCAACCGCGAACTGGTAATAACGCGGTACGTGCAGTTTCTGGGAACATAATGTTGGTTTATTTTAAGTGAGAATAAACTGAAGCGGGCGTTGTTCAGGCTCCCGGTGGCGCACGGGGCGCGGCGTTTGTCGCACCCTACGCTAAGGTAAACGCCGGCATCGGTGCAATTCCACGACAGGTGCAATTGTGCTAAACCATCGGGGCATGGGTTGGATCGGGGCAGGGGCTGGATCGTGGC
>LGRX02020927.1:0-14437 GCA_001247695.2 Cymbomonas tetramitiformis
TGAAAGGTAGCATGGCTGTGTTGATTGCTCCCGAATCCGAGAAGACTGCCCGGACGGAATACCCGTTTCGTATCGCTCTGGGAAGGAGCCGAGGATGGTCGAGATATCTGTACCTTTGTGAGGTACAAGAGCAGCTGCTAAATGAGAAAGGTGAGAAATGTTTGTTGATGTGATTGCGCGCGCAACCTGCTTTTAACATCACAACGTTTTATGTCAATCTAATATCTCTTTTATCTTCTTTCTGGTGCAGGAGAAAAATGTTTGCAGTGGTTGACTTGTGGTACATTTAAGCTCACGAGCGCCTCCCAAAAGGAGGCCCAGAATGCAGACTCCCGGCTTTCGAAGGAGAAGGCATCGAAACCTGAAAGTTTCCGGCTGCATCAACGTACCAAGCAGGTGGCGCCGTATACACCAAGCGAAGTATTAGTAGCATGGGACTGGGACACGGAAGAGGAGCGCCGAAAGATCAATGCAAGCACACGGCGATGGATCCCGGGTGAGCAATATGACTTGTTGGTCAAACGAGTCATCGCCAGCGACATGTCAAAGAGCTTTGAGCCGCCCCAGCATAGAACACCCAAACTCTTACTGCTCGACGCAATCATGCCATTAGAGGATAAAGAGGATAAAGAGGATAAAGAGAACGCGGAGGCTGAAGAGGGTGAGAGTTCGGACGAGGAAGCCTCTTTGTCGTCCTTGTCCGATGATGACGACCAGATGTGTGAATAACTCGATCAGTCCGATGAACTTGTATATAGAAGTTGTAAAACAATAGTATATATTGTGAATATCTAATGTTGAACTATCGTGGTATTACCACGTTTGATTTCCTTGCACTCATTTTACCTAGTTCTTTTTCCTTGCACTCAGATTGTTCGGACTCCCAAGGAATCCTTGGGAACGCGTATCACATGGATGGAACAAACACCACATGTCTGCATGGTCATATAAAACTTGCTTTCACGGCATCCCTGTTCATTTTTTGCTTCCGCTCACCATCCACCCACCTCCTACCAACATTCCAAGAACATGGACGCTCAGCGAATCAACCTGACGGTCGATCCGAAACATGTTTTGTTTTTTATTGCTCTGCCCTTCATCCGTGCGAGGTACGATAGGAGAAGGCAAGCGCAAAGGGATTCAGTTGCTAGAATGAGAAACGGCGAATGCCCAGAGTGTATGAGGAAGTATAACAGGCCTATTTGGGAGGACAAGAATCGATGGAACGATTTATGGCATAAACATTTTCATGAGAGGCACGACCCCGTGTGGCGTCGAGCCTTGGAGTTAGAACCAATCCGTCCCCGTTTTCGTCTGACACGCCTTGGCCGCCATCTGTTAAAACTGCAGAGTCACCCGAATTTTCACCCCGACAATCTCGATTGATGACGAGGTATATGTTTCTTTGTTTCTTTGTTTCTTTCTTTCTTGAGCAGGATTGCCTTGCTATCATCCTAGCCACAAATTCTTATCCACCTGTGAATTCTGTGTGCCCGCAGATGATGACACCATAGAAGCCAGTAAAGATGGATGGCCAGGTATGTGTTTCGGCGTGTTATGCATCCCTATTCATTTTTTGCTTACGCTCACCATCCACCCACCTCCTACCAACATTTCAAGAACATGGACGCACAGCGAATGAAACTGACGGTTGATCCGAAACGTGTATTGTTTGATATTGTTCTGCCTTTCATCCGTGCGAGGCACGATAGGAGAAGGCAAGCACATAGCGATGCAATTGCTAGAATCAAAAACGGCGAATGCCCAGAGTGTATGAGGAAGTATAACAGGCATATTTGGCATAAACATTTTGATGAGAGGCACGACCCCGTGTGGCGTCGAGCCTTGGAGTTAGAACCAATCCGTCCTTGGTTTCGTCTGACACGCTTTGGCCGCCATATGTTAAGCACGCTTTGGCCGCCATATCCTAAGCATATGCTCGATTATCTCGATCTCGAATGATGGCCAGGTATATGTCTTTCTTGAGCAGGATTGCCTTGCTATCATGCTGGCCACAAATTCTTATCCACCTGTGAATTCTGTGTGCCCGCAGATGATGACACCAAGCTCCTCGCACACACATCGCGGTGCATTGGCTACTTTGAAGAGGCACACGTAGAATAATAACAATAAGAATAACACATAGACTTCGATATGCAACGAGGTTGTGTCATTGTGAGATGACCTTTTGACAATAGTAGGGTGAGATTTGTACTTTTTATGTAACATGTCTTACGTTGGTTTGTAAAATGTCACGCATTATAAAGCCTGCCTATATCTTCATCAGCATTCATTTCTCGCTTTCGCTCACGATAGACCCCACCTCCTACCAGTGAGCGACACACCCAGATGCCAGACTACTACATTGTCCTTTTCCGTTTTGTGCTTCCCGCCATCCGGGAAAGACGCCGTTCCCGCGAGGAATGCTTTTTGCACGCATGGGTAGAAGAACGATTTCTGTGGGCCCTTGAAACACGAGTACGCATTACATGCCCCGATATCCCTGGCACATTTACCTCAGAAATCATTGTGTTTCCTGTGACACTTGCGCGGTTTTTTTTTCATCCTCGGAGAATTGTGAACGACGACGTCGGCGGCTTGAGAGTCAATGAGGCGTCCTACTTTAATCGGACTAGCTGGATTTCCGGTATGAATTTGTATCGCAGTTTTAACGAACTCCACCGACGGTGGTTATATGATCACCATTGGGCCTGGTGCAACGGTTGGTTTCGCAACCTCCTTGACTATGACGCTGATGGTAACGAATTCGTCTATGATCGTGAATACGACCGGCCCTGTTGCGCTGATTGCGGAAGGTCAGATTCACTTGTTATGCGAGTGACTTACCCACATCGATACATATGTGTCGACCGCGCGAGTTGCGAGTTCTGGCAGGATACCGATGATACCGAAATCCCAGAGTTGCTGTCCTCCGACTCCGACTAAGGTATACATAAAGCTCAATACCTCTTACACAGCCTTCATTTCTTGCTTTCGCTCACCATCGTGCCACCCCGGCCACCTCCTACCATTCTGAGAGCCACCCGTCTGATGACGGCCCACGGCCACTTTCTCCTTTTCAGATGCGGCACAGAGGTCACCTATAGAAGTGTAGCTAGCATTACGAAGCACAATCGAGGTCTTACTGACAACACCTTCGACTAGACGTGAAGAATTACAATCGCTGACCGTCTACACGGATGTGCCCGACAAGTGCGAAATCTATATAATATGGGACCTAAGAGAGTGAGAGGTCTTAGTTCTTAGGTCCCATAAGGGAGTGGCGAGCATAGCACAGTTCCAGATGCTGTGATTATATGTGGGCTTCCAAAAGTCGAGATTGTTCAAAGCGAACGCGTGCCGCTGCAGCCTATCTTCAAACTTAGAGATTTCGCACTTGTCGGGCACATCCGTGTAGACGGTCAGCGATTGTAATTCTTCACGTCTAGTCGAAGGTGTTGTCCAGTAAGGCCTCGATTGTACTTCGTAATGCTAGCAACACTTCTACAGTATAGGTGACCTCTGTGCGGTCATAATGTCGTCGTGATCTCGGGTTTCTGACGCATAACTCCTGTCATTCATTTGCCTTTGCAGGACCATCTGTTACTGGAAGCATTAAAAGGTGTACTTTCGTTTCCGTGTCGTTGCAAGCGATCATGGCCTGGTGCAACGGCTGGTTTCGCAATCAAGTTACCTATGATGGAGATGACAATATATTTTATGCTCGCTTATACACCTGGGCTTGTTGCCATGATTGCGGTTCTCAAAGCACAGTTCTTGAATAATGTAATAATGTAATAATGTAACATACAATGATTATAAAAATGTGAAGATCGGGGTTCTTATACCATTGCTTGTACCATACACGTGACTTATGATATTTTTGTTGCCCGCATCGAGAAGAATTGTTTTCTAGAATAGATGGGTGGTGGCTAAAGCCACCGATTGAGATTCGACCATCAATTCAAATCAAGACGAGTCATCCGCCGACAGTCGACAAGGTCAGTGCAGATGTACCCGTCGCCAATACGGGTAAGATCCATATCAACGCGTCGGCATCGACTGCAGGCAGGCCTCATAGACAACTCGTACCGCGACGGGTAGATCCATTGAGGATCTACATGCTCGTTGTAAAAGCCGTTGTACCAGGCCCAATGATATTCACGAAGCCATCGTTTTTTGAAGTCGTCGAAATCGATGTAGTCTAGCCGGAATCTGAAGTTGTTTGACATGCCAGGTCCTTGCCAATGGAACCCTTCATCGTCGTAATATGGGGCTTAAAAGTTGGAGGTAGGGAATATCTGCAAGAAATTTCCCCAATCACGAACATCCCCCCAATCGACTTCGAGCAGATCACGTAATTCATAGAAATAGTGAGCCAAAGTTACAGGCATCCAAACATCACCAAACATGCCCGAAAACGTCAAAACTTGTTCTTCCAACGCCCACAAAAAACGTTCTTCGACCCATGCCTGCACAAAGTATTCCTCACGCAATTGACGCATTTTCCGAATGTAAGGAAGAACAATCCCAAACAGGACGTAATGGGTATCCGCCATTCTTGATAATGCAAAGATGAAGCGGTGTGTCTTCCAGGAAGAAATGGAAAATGATCCTCCTAAAGGCCTCAAGCGATTTAAATATTGCCAAGGAGGGCTTGGGCCTCTCAAGGTAAATGCCGCAAACCAATAGGATGAAACCAACAATCACAAGATTGGCCAAGATAAGATTGGCCAAGATAAGATTGGCGCGGACAAATGTTGGCCCAAGATTGGCGCGGATTGCGAGTACTGGCAGGATACCGAAGTCCCACAGTTGCTGTCCGACTCCGACTCCGACTAAGGTATAAAAGCTCAATACCTCTTACTTAGCCTTCATTTGCTGCTTACGCTCACCATCGTGCCACCCCTGCCACCTCCTACCAGAGAGTGAGCGACGCGCCCCTCTGCAAACTCGTGATGCCTCCAGTGTTAAGGTTTGGTGTGCATCGGAATCGTGCCAGTATCGATGTAGATGCCATTCATCGCCATGTGATGGTGCACATGCCATGCCCCGAATGCAATTTTCACCAGTGGACTTTGACAACGATGGCAAACCGCCCTGTCCGCCGCCCGCCGATGCCTCACAGGCATGATCTGATAATGGCTATGTGGCGCTTTACCCGACGAACTCGGTTTTATCTGTTTTTTGAATTGGTAGAGCCAGAACGCTATCCCGATCGCGCTGAATATGCACGGGGTGAAGCGTGGATGACTCCGCGATTAATGGTTATTCCAGTCGACGTTGTACGCCTATTGGTCTGTTGGTACCAGAATGACGAAGCGACACCTTTCGACGAGTACTGTATCAGTTGCGATTGCCTTAGTTGAGCAGGTATAAAAGCTCAATACCTCTTACTTAGCCTTCATTTGCTGCATACGCTCACCATCGTGCCACCCCAGCTTGACACTAGCAACTAACAACTGACCACGCTCAGGCAAACTCGTCATGAAATGCGATTATTGTGACCTTCCTGCAAACGTTCGCATATGGTTTAATGCTGGTTCGTATCTTGTTGCGATAAATGAGCATACCGAACATTTCGCGTGTATGCGTTGTTCTTACGAAATATTCATGTGCGAGGAAGCAATGGACGACGAAGACGGAGTATACTGGGAGCTGATAGATTAGTAGACCATCACTTTCCGGCGTCTGACGAAAGGCGTGGAATGAACTAATTCGAGATCGCTTGCCTGGTAGCAACTTACGTACTTTGCAATGTAATAGTAACGCTATGATATGTTGTACGACCAGCTGACTTATGGCTTTTGCGACATATATATATTGTAACACTACTAACGCTAGCAAACATTCTACTTGTAATTAAACGAATATACACCGTTCATGCAACAATACCCGTGTGATGATAGTTGTATAGCCGCGTTTTTTGACGCGGGGCTTGTGTTTATGAACACACCCAATCCAAAAAAGATATCTCTCTCCGTTGATTGCTCGATGATCACTCGAACCACAATGGCAAACCGCATAATGAAGGCATACCGTACCGCATAAACGCATATCGCAACCTACGTGGTTGCCACGTGTCTGCATTACACTGCGCGTTATGATGACGTGGCAGGTCACCCGTCGTCTATAAACCGAGAATAGTAACAGAAAAACACCGTCTAAAAACATGCATACTGGTTCACCTATCCCCAATAGTCTGTTCCTCCTACCCTCAGTACCCAGAGGTCAGAGCCCTCTTCGTCACCCACGATGGTGGGTCATTGTGGGTGCACCAGTCAGCTGGGGTGCGAGGCGCGGCAACCGTCTCCCTGCCATGGGATGAACGCCGCCGGGCTGGGGTGCAGGGCGACGCCATCTTGTTCAGGATCATGCACCTGCTGGGAGCGCCGCTGACCGCATATGCGCGCATGGGAGGCCGGCTACACCATGCACCCCTACCCCTTACCAACCCTCGTGTGGAGACCTGGGTCCTCATGGTCGACCGCGAGGTCATGGATATGGCAAAGGGGGACCCAGCCGCGGCCAATGTGCGGTCTACCAGCATGGGGCAGCCAGTATGGGAGTGGATCCCTGCTACTGCGCGGGAGTCGGAGATGCAGAACTTCGATCAGGACGGGCTCGCCGCGTGGTCGGAGGTCAGCAACTCCGATTGGTACCGGAGCATGAGCGTGGTGGCCGCACAACCATCCACACCCTTGCCCTTCCATACACCTCTTCCACTCCCCGCACCACCATCAGCCCCTACATTACCGCCCACTCCGACCGCAGTCCCCACAAATCCCGCGCCTGCGCCTCCGCCCGCGCATGCCCCGGGACCACCACCTCCAGCCCGTTTCCCCCACTCCGCCGCCGCAAACCCCGTTCACTCTGCCGTTGCCGCGAACCCCGTTCACTCTGCCGCCGCTGCGAACCCCGTGCTCTCTCCCAGCGCCACCCCCTTTGTTCCAGGCATCGTCCGTCTGCCGCAGGGCACTAACCTGCGAGCATCCTCAGACGAGGTCCGCCTGGAGCACAAGACCAAAGAAATGGTGTTAAAGCTGGTCAAGAGCGTCACCAGGTTCCCCCGCTCCGCGTCCGACACGAAATCGGCCGACAAGGAGGGCCTCCTGACGCAGTTGGAGCACTACTCCAACATGGTGCGGAAGGTATTCCAGGAGGCCATCGTGATCGAAGCACTGCCCACTCCCAGTTGTACGCCGTCAGTATCAGCGTACCAGGCGAGTGTGTCAAGCCTTCTTTGGAGCTTCAAGGAGTACACTCTTCAAGACCAGCAGAGAAAGTTCTTGGAGCGCGCGGCGGGGACCTTTGGGTCCGAGCAATCTTGGCACCAACGCTACGGGGAGCTGGACGTGTTCTTCAGCGATCTGGCGGTGTGCTCCCTGACGCAGGCCTACCTGGAGAACGCACACGGCGAGGCCATTGCCCTAAAGCAGGCGATGAACGAGACCGCGGCGGAGTATTTCTCGCGACTGGAGACCCGCATGGCCTCCGTCAACTTCCTGGCCGGCAGAGTCCCCAATTGCGTGGAGATGACCAACCTGTCGATGCTCTCTACGTACCGCCGAGGGCTGAAATATGCACCCAAGGTGATGCGGCGCCTGCGAGCCATCCACTTGGATGTCTCCAAACCAGAAGAGTGGGAGAGGAAGGCCGTCGCTGACGACATCCCAGGCACCCACAACGCCTTGTTGAAGATTCGGGAAGTTGCTGAGGAGGTGGAGAGTGACATTGACACGGAGGCGGCTCAGAGGCGCTCTCAAGACCGTCCTCCCCGTGCTGTTTCCTTCGCTAATCCACCACCTCGCACCCCCTTCTACAGGCGTACCCCCTCTTCGAGCCGCCCAGCTCTTGCCATGCTGGAGAATGGGCCTGCCACCACCGTCGCCGCGGCAGTGACCCCTTTGCCACCACCACATGTCCTCTCCCGCCCCGACGCTCCGAAAGTCCGCCGGTGCTTCGCCTGCGGCTCCGCGGAGCACATCGTCCGTAACTGTACGGACGAGGCTAAACTCAAGGAGTGGAGGGCCAATGCACCCGCTCGACTGGCGAACTCCCCTGGGTTTGTAGCCGCCGTCGTTTGGGCCATTGCGCAGCAGGAGGACATCTCCTCGGTGGATGGCGTCCCAGAGGAGTTCTCCGAGGAGGTCTTGGCACTTGCTACCTGTGAGGACGAGCAGAGCTACCAGACCCTGGCGGCCCTTGCGGGTATCGAGCTTGTGGAGGGTGACGGCCTTCCCCCGGTGGAGAGCGATGAATGACTGGCCGGCGGCCAGCCCCAGACCCTGCCCTTCGAGGAAGTGAGGTCTTGCCCTGATGATCAGACCCTCTCCGCCCTGGAGAAGCGGTCAGAACCAGTGGAACCCCGACGCGCCCGAGGACGCAGAGACCCTTGGGGCCAACGTCCCCATCCCAAGAGCGTGGCCTTCACCTCTGGGACCCGCTTGCGACGCACCTACCGCTCAGCTGGTGCCCCATCGCCGCCGAGGGATGACTTGTCTAGCCACCCTCTTGCAGGAAGCACCCCCTTCGACGAGCCGTCACTACCTCTTGATGACGGCCCTGCTTATACACAAGCGAGGATCGAGGGTCGGAGGGGACGGCGAGTTCCCCGGCACAGACCCCCCATTATGGGCAGCAACCGCGGAGAGCCCCGCGATCTTCGCCCCCGACCGCGTGTTGTCCTACCACTGCCCATCTATCAGTCCAACCTCGCAGACCCACGGGAAAGGCTAACTGCGTGGCACTGGAAGAGAGATCTGTACTCCCTCCCCCTCGAGGTCGCCATGCAAAAGGTCCGCAGAGCTCTGCGCAAATCCCCAGAGACTGCCAAGGACCTGGTGGATAAGATGTCGGAGCGCGCCCGCAGCCGCATACACTCTGGGAGTCGATCGCCAAAGGAGCGCGTGAACCGCGCCAACCAGCTGGCAGAGAGGATACGCATTGCCCGCGAACCTCAAGATCGCAAGGAGGGCCATCAGCGCATAGCATTGTGGCACCTCCTCTCACACGACGGTCACCAGCAAGTCCCCGAACCCTCTAGCGCCAGCTCCCACGACCTCTACGCGGCTTGGAGAGAGCTGTCGCCCGCCGAGCAGCAAAAGGCAATCGCCACTTCGAGCCCAGACTCTTCTCCAGGTAGCAGGCTGTGGGAAAAGGAGCGCGCACGAAGAGCAGCAGCGAGATCTTCGACATCCCTCTGCACCCTGGACACTGAAGTGGGTACGATACCTGGGACAGCGGGAGATGTGGGTCTACCTGGCGCCTGGTGCAGTCTGCACGCAGTACACCAGTACAAGATGAGGAAGCTGGGTCCCAGCCCCTTGGGAGCATCCCCTCCATCATCCTCGCTGGCCGAGCCCACAACAGAGACTACATCTTCGCACCATGATAACGCGCCGACCACTCCGGGAGGAAACCCCGAAGGTTCATCCTACTGCTCAGAGGCGGAGGAGACCTCCGCACCCAGTTCGCTTTGCTTCACCCAGCAGATGACCACCGTCAGAATGCATGAAGCGGATGAAGCGCCGCCCTGTCTCGACAGCCACCCCATCGCTGAAGACCCTGAGGTGATGGAAGAGGAGTCCTCGGTCAATTCGCTCTGCTTCACCCAGCAGATGGCAGCAGCTGGGACCCCTGAGGCGAGAACTGACCACCAGAGCTCCTACCAACTCGCCCACAACTCCCCTACTGGCGGCCCTCAGCATGACGAGGATCCCCTCACCCATGGCAGTCTCATCAATAGTGTCGCTACCCATGCGAGCCCCACAACAAGCGGCACTACCCACGTGAGCCCCACAGTAAGCGGCACTACCCATGTAAGCCCTACCACCAGTGGCACTACCCATGTGAGCCCTACTACCAGTAACACCACCCATGTGAGCCCTACCACCAGCGACACCACTCATGTCAGCCCCACCTCGAGCGAATGCACCTCAGCGGGCACCCTGCTGACGGCGAGTGTAGACAACCTCGGCAGTCATCCGACTGAAGATGTTGATTTGCTGGATGAGGAGTTCTACGCCGCGTGTAGGCAAACGTTGGAAGAATGCCGCGAGGCCTCGGACAACCTCCTCCCCAACCTCAAGTGCAAAAGCATACGCACAGATGGGGGATTTCAGTGGAAGACCGACATCGAGGGTACCCTCGCAGCGGCACATGACGAAGAAGGACCGCTACTGCTGGTATTCTATGCAACCCTCAGAGGGCACACGGTCAAGGTGCTGATCGACTCGGGGGCCTCTGACACCTTCATCTCGGAGCAGAGCGCTAAGCGATGTGGCCTCACGACACGAGCCGGCTCCGAGATGCGAGTCACCCTGGCGGATGGATCTGTGAAGATCACTGGCGCCACCGCGTACGCCAAGTTTAACACGCACACCACCACGGGCACCTATACGGAGAACGCCCTTGCCCTCCGGATCCTACCACTGGGCATACAGGTGGATGTTATCCTTGGCGGGAGGTGGCTGCGCAGTCACTCTCCTGTCACTCTGGGCTATGAAGGGAATGGCTCCGTCTCCTTCCTCAGAAAGTCCCGCAGTGGTAAGATTGGGGATCGCGTCACCATCACAGGCTGTTCTCCTGGGAAAGCATCTGGGGACAGGTCTCCGAAGGGCACGGCCTGCGCGGGATTGGTGGATGAGGTGTTCCTAACCCCTGGCCAACTGAAGAAGTACCTGGTGTACGCGGAGACGCAGAAGCTACGCGGCAATGACGACCCGGAGATACAACCCGCCTGGCTCATGGTGGCCGAGAAGTTCCCCGATGATACTGCTTCTGCCTTTGCAGCCACGGCTATCGACTCTGAGAACGCCGAACCCGCTGCGGATACTGAAGATGCAGAAGTGAGCCCTGAGTGGACCCTCAAGTTTCAGGACTTCTGGGGTGAGGAGTTCAAAAAGGAGATGACGACTGCCCTACCGAACATCGATGGACTCAGACATGACCCCCAAAGATGAAGCCAACATTAACCTGGACCCTGAGCTGAGCAAGAAGGGGCCTCCCTGCCAGCGCATCTACAAGAAGTCTGCAGAGGAACTCCGCCAACTTCGAGAACGCGTGGAGACTCTGATGTCTAAGGGCTACATCCGACCCTCTTCCAGCCCTTATGCAGCTCCCTGTCTGATGGTCCCCAAACCGGGGAACCCCAAGGAGCTGCGACTGGTGATCGATTACCGGCTCCTCAACCGCCAGACAGTTAAGGACAAGTATCATCTCCCAGACATCCAGATGATGTTCGACGAGATGCAGGGTGCGAAGTTCTTCTCGACCTTCTTCTCTTCGTTCGACGCGGTGGATGGCTTCTGGCAAGTACCGATGGCACCAGGAGATGTCGAGAAGACCGCCTTCACCACCCAGATGGGGTCATATGAGTGGTTGGTCATGCCGCGGGGGCTGCAGAATTCACCATCTCAGTACCAGCGACGGATGCAGCGGGCCTTGGGCCATCTCCCATTTGTCCGGATCTTCATCGATGATGTGGTCGTCTTCAGCAACACCGCTGCAGAGCACTACGAACACGTCAAACAACTGCTCCTGACATGCAGGGAGAAGGGCGTCTTCCTCAAGAGGTCCAAGTGTCAACTGTTGAAGAAATCCTTGCGGTTCCTTGGCCACTGTATCTCCGCGGATGGCTGCAGACCCCAACACGACAAGGTGGCTGCAGTGAGGGACTGGCCCGAGCTGGAAACGGTTACCCACGTCAGGCAGTTCTTGGGCCTGGCGGGGTATTACCGCAGGTTCCTCCACTGCTTCTCCGAGATCGCTCAGCCCCTCACCCGGTTGACCAAGTCGGACGTACCCTGGGAGTGGGGTCCCATGCAGCAGTGGGCCTTCGAGGAGCTGAAGAAGGCCCTCACCTCAGCGCCAGTGCTCGCCTTGCCCAACATTAAGGGTGCCGCAGACGGCACAGCACCTTTCGTGGTGCAGACGGATGCTAGCGGCATCGCTCTTGGGGGAGTACTGATGCAAGACAATGGAGATGGTCTTGGGCTGCGCGTGGTAGCATACGAGAGCCGCCAGTTCTCAGCCGCCGAGCAGAATTATCACACCGGCGAGCGTGAGTTAGGCGCTCTACACCACTGTACCACCGTCACCTGGCGGCATTACCTCATCTTCACCAACTTCCGCATCCAGGGTGATCACCGCCCCCTTGAATGGCTACAGTAAAGACCGGTATATAAGAAGCCGGGGAAATTTTGCCAGCGGCTGGCTTCTTAATCGACGGTCATGGATTTGCCTTTGCCAGCGTGGGCACGTTTCTTAATTTGGCAAAATCCTGACCATCGGAAATTCAAATCCAGCGTGTGCCGCTTCTTAAATCGGCAAAATTTTCTGATTCCAGATTCGCCAACGTGATCCAGCGCTCAGCTTCTAATCTTGGGGGTCCAACTTCTGACTGTCGACCAGCGTCGAAGTTCTTAATTTCGGCTTTTAAAACCTAGAAACCGACACACAGACTTGTAGACCCAGCGGTGACTTCTTATTTCAGGTGTATTCTTGAAGATCTTGGCGCGCAACAACTCTGGGTACAACTTCAAGGTGTATTACCGCACCGAGGATCGTGAGGCCAGTCACACGCTGACAGACGAGAACTATGTTGGTGGTTTGCCTGAGGTAGACAGCTATAAGTTTGGTTCGTGGGTAGCTTTCAAGAAACTCGGTTCTTCTTAGAAACTATTGTCATGTACACTGTACAGTGCCTGTAATAGTACAATCATACATAATGCATACGTAATGCGAGTACTTATTGTGTACCTTCAGTACTGCATATGCAGTGTGCTTGTGATCATCCAAAACTTCTCAAGTGTATTGAACCTTAATAATGATTGCATTCTTCGAAGTATAGATATGCATATATATATATATATATCGATACGTTGTATACGATTAATTGAGAACGAGTTCATTGGATCGACATTCATGGTACGGCTTCTTAAATCGATCATTTTGATGTAGCCTCTTCTCGAAATTCCAGCGGTACAGCTTCTTAAAATGGCATTTTTTTAATCCCCATCAGTTTTTTTTCCAGCGGCTGGCTTCTTAGCCGGCTTCTTAATTTTTGGGCAAAAAGCCAGCGGCTGGCTTCTTATAGCCGAGCTTCTTATATACCGGTCTTTACTGTAATGGAACCTGGCAGAGAGCTTAGCCGCAGACAGGCACGCTGGTACATGGATCTGGTGGAGGTGGGAGTCCCGAGAATGGAGTACATCAAAGGAGCGCTGCTGCTGGTACCGGACGCCCTGTCCAGAAGACCCGACTTCAAAGACAAGGACGTGCGTGAGGGGTTGAAGGAGGCCGGGGTGATCGACCCCACCTCAGATCTACCGAAAGACCCCCTGGCAACGCTGGAGTCTGAATACTTCTCCAGCTCACCACCCGCAGCTCATCCCCACTGGGCCCAGACAGTTGACTGTTGGCTCTCAGCAGTGGAGACCCTCTCCGTGGCGGAACAGGCCATGGACATGGGGGAGACCATCGCTCTCGTTAACCCGAAGCTCTATAAGGGAATGAAGGAGGATCACCTCGACTTCGACATGCCTGACTGGCTTGCAGCTGATAGCGCGAAGCCGGTAGAAGCTCCACACGAACCCCCTGACAGAGCTCCACCCCAGATAAGGATAACGAGGAGTATGTCACGCGCTGGGAAGGCCTCTACGACCCCAGCGCCTCCGCAGTTGGCGTCACCGAAGACGCGAACGCCTACGTCACGAGCTGACGCATCGGAGGCGCCCACTGAGAAGGTGCCAGCGAGCTCACCAACCCCGCAGCAGGCGCCCCAACAGTCAACTCCATCCCCGGTCCTTCACCCACAAAAACGGCAGGCTCCCCTAGAGGACTCACAGAATTGGCGTGTCCGAGCAAAGTACTCCTCGAAGTACGCCGAGAAATTTGGACCCTTCGATGTGGACGCCTGTTGTGACTTTGGCGGCCGCAACAGACAGGCGGATAGATTCTGGACAGACTGCCTTTCAGAGAAATGGAGGGGCCTTCGGGTTTGGTGTAACCCTCCATACAACTCCAAGCACATCACTGTGGAGGCGATCTTGAACAAGTATATCGCGGAATGGATGGCAGACCCAGAGAACACCTCAGCAGTCTTCGTCCTACCAGATCACCAGTCCAAGCTCCCCGCGTGGCGCAAACTTTTCAGAAAGGCCAATATGCAGATTGTGGAGGTCATCCCTACTCACGATGACAAGGGCGAGCCCAATCAGTTCTTCGAGAACCCGGATGGGAGGGCCTTCGACCTTCGCTGGCCTGTTCTGATAGTACACGCCCCTCCCGCCAAACCACAACCAGCACGCGTGAGGCATCCGCGGACAGCCCCCGCTGTGATAAGGACAGGTGAGGCAGCAGACTTCAGAGACGCAGCCTCCCAGCAGTCGGACTCAAAGTTCCTGCGTGCATTGAAAGCGGAGTACACCCGAGA